>VZTX01005566.1:0-12946 GCA_013400915.1 Pardalotus punctatus
TCAACCCAACCCAGCCCAACCCACCCCACCGCCTCTCCAAGCCTGGAATGCTGGCAGGGGGAAGCCACCCCCTGATCCAGCTGCTCCCCTGACCCTCTGGCTCTTCTGTGCCCTCTCCAGCCGCCCGAGCAGGAGGTCGTGAATTTGTTCATCCCAACGCAGGCGGTGGGGGCCATCATCGGGAAGAAGGGGCAGCACATCAAGCAGCTGGCACGGTTTGCTGGTGCCTCCATCAAGGTGAGCGGGACCACAGGGCTGGGCCAGGCCTTTGTGACTCAGTTTCCCCTCCCACTGCTGAGGGCAGAGAGAATGGGAGCCCTTGGCAGGGGGTTTTGCTCCCCAATTTAGTAGAGACTCAGTTCTGCAGCATCCTGATGGTCACCCTGGCTTGGGCAGCGGGGTGTCCCCACTGAGAGGAGGCCTTGCCCAAGGAGGGGTCACACTCACACTCCTTCGTGTCCCTCCGCAGATCGCCCCAGCAGAAGGTCCGGATGCCAGCGAGCGCATGGTGATCATCACGGGGCCACCTGAGGCTCAGTTCAAGGTGCGGTGGTCACAGGGTGGGGGCTGGCTTGGGGACATGGCCAGGGGCAAGATGAGAGCATCCCTTTGGTCCCCACCACGCCGGGGGGGTTTCTTGCCTTGGGACCACAGTTTGGGTGCTGCTGGACATCGGCACATCATCGCCTGCTGGAATGAACGGCACAGCAGGCACCTCCAGGACGCTGCCCACCACCTTTGTGTCCCTTTTTGCCCTCTCCAGGCCCAGGGGCGAATATTCGGGAAGCTGAAAGAAGAAAACTTCTTCAACCCGAAAGAAGAAGTGAAGCTCGAAGCCCACATCAAGGTGCCTTCCTTCGCCGCCGGCCGTGTCATCGGCAAAGGTGGCAAGACGGTAGGTGGGGGTGTGGGGGCTCCCACCCACCCCGGGGTGCAGAGCTGGACATCCCTTACCTCCTGTCACCTCTGTGGTATCAGTGATGTCTCACTGGGGGTGGCTCTCGGGTGGTGGCCATGCCAAGGGGGACAGGGTGTGACCCACGGCAGCCTGGTGCCATTGTGCTGGCTCAGAGCTGGGGTGACGCCGGCAGCGGAGGATTTTGGCTCTTCCACAGCAAACCCTGGATCTCTGTCCTTTGCTGCAGGTGAATGAACTGCAGAACTTAACGAGTGCAGAAGTCATCGTGCCGCGAGACCAAACCCCGGATGAGAACGAGGAGGTCGTCGTGAAAATCATTGGGCATTTCTTTGCCAGTCAGGTAAGGTTTGGCCGTGGCCTTCCCAACATTCCCAGGTGGTTTAAGAAAAGACACCAAGCACAGCGTTCTTTCTCTGAGCTGCTCTGAGTGGTTTCTGTGCACCCAGGATGCACTAAAGGGGTTTTTGGCTGCATTAAAGATTGACTCCATTTATCCAAAATCTGTGGCTTGGACACAGGGTGGGAATTGGCTCCCGCATCCCACCTGGGTGCACGTACCAGGCTGGGTTCCTGACTGCTGGGGGGGTGCTGACCCCCCAAAATCGAGGCTCTGAGTGATGGAAGAACAAGATGCGTTAACCACATCCTCACCTATCACAGAATCACTGATGGCTGGGCTTGACCTGGGGTTAAAAGCAGGAGGCTCCTGATGCTGCTGTGGCTGGGGGGGCTCTGGTGGCCTCCCTGACCCCCATTTCTTGCCCCCCCCAGACTGCCCAGCGCAAGATCAGGGAAATCGTGCAGCAGGTGAAGCAGCAGGAGCACAAACACGCTCAGGGAGCCGCGGCCTCGCAGCACAGCAAGTGAGGCTCCCGCCAGCACCGCCCGACGAATGTAACCCCCCGCCAGCGCCGCCGGCCCCCGCAGGGCAGGGGACAAACCAAAGACCCCCGAGCCCCTGCAGCCAGGCTGCGCAGAACCGGGGCAGGGGGGGCTCTCTCCAGCCCGCAGCTTCCGCCTTACTCCATCGCCTCCCCCACCACGCCCCCAGCCTTGGATTAACACAGGCAGAAAGAGGGGGTTTTGATTTTGGAATTCTCCCCCAACCTGCCCATTCCATCCTGGAGGAGCTCGCCCGGCCTGGGGGGCCGCGGCACACGGCGCTCGTTAATTTAGAATTAATATATCAATAACGAAACTAATGTCGATTTTTAAGTTTTGTAAGATTTTATTTTTTAACTCATTTTTTAAATTTTTTGGGGGGAGGGGGCTGTTTGTTTTTAGCAAAAGCAGGCTTTTCTAGAGGTTTAATGGCAGGAGCTGGTCCATTGGTTCTCTAATGCACCGTAGAGCAGAGCTGTAGGATCGCCAGCAGGGAAAAAAAAAATACTAAACAAGTGTTAAACAGTAATTTCTGAAGGGCTTTGAGAAGAGCAGGGCCTGTAGGAGCCAAGAAGATTCCTCTTGTAGGAATTGTTCCTCTCCCTCACACACCCTTTCCTCTTTGCTTCAGACTCCAAAAGTGGGGTTTGCATCCATTCTGTCCCCCCTTTCTGTCTGTCTGTCCTCTCTCCATCACTGCCTGGCACTGACATCCATGGAAAATGATGGGCAGCACCAGCCCTGCCTGCTTTGGACTGGGATCTTTGGGGAAAGATCCCTGTTGCAGGGAGAGAAGGGGGAAACAGGTGAAAAAAATAGATTTACAAGAGGTTGTCAGCCCAGGGCTGGAAAACCCAACCAGCAAAATTGGCTTAAAAAAAAATAATCCAAATAACGCCCCTGACACACACACACACACACACACAAACTACCTCAGGTTTTCGTACCTCAGCACCTTGCGCTTGTGTTGCCCTTTTAGAGATTTTTGTATGCCTTGTAAAACTGATAGTTGGAGCATTTTTTTATTTTTGTAATAAAAAAAAAACGAGTTGGAAAAATTATCTCGACCAAGTCAGCTGTGAGGTGGAAGAAGGAAACCATCCCCCACGTCCCAGAGCTCTTCCGTAGTCTCCTGCAAGCCGAGAGCCAGTGGCTGTTCCTTCGGAGAAAGCTTGAGAAATGGTTAAAAAGAAAAAAAAAAAAAAAGGGAAAAAAAAAAAAGCCAAGCACAAAAAAAAAAAGTGTTTAAGCCTATTAAAGTGATGGATGGAAGTGGTGAAAGCCGACGGGCAAGAGCAGGGATGGGAGCGGAGGTGCCGGTGCCAGCACCGCTCCTGTGGCTGCAAATCCGTGTTTTCCTCTACTGCAAAGTGTTCTGTGAAAACCAACCCGAGACACCGACAAAAAAGAGAAATATATCCAGCTAACCAGAGCCTGAGCCTGCTCTCCGTTGCTTTCTTTCGGGTCCCTTGCGGTGGGCACGGCTGGGAGCTCCTCCGTGGTGCCCCATTCCCTGCTGCCGGGGCGGGGAGGGCTGGCTGTGGGGGAATTGGGGAAGGGGCATGGCTGTACGCCTTCACCCAGGGATGGGGGAAGTGGTGCCATCATGAAGTTGCGTCTCCCTCCCTGCACGTCCTCGGCAAAGCCAAAACAATGGAACATCCGATGGGGAAAGGCACCAAACAGGGCTGGGAGGGCCTTGGGGGCAGGGCCCGGGGTGCTGATGGGTGCCACAAGGAGGGAACCCCTCCTCCATGAGCCCCAGAGCCAGGCCTTCCCCTCCCACCCCTCCAGCCCTGGGAATGCTGCCACAGCAGAGTGGCTCCGGTGGCACCTGGGACACTCAAAACTGCAGTCCCGAACACGGAGAACCAAAGGGAAGGGGAAAGGACACCTCAAACATTGCCAGCTGCTGCATCCTCATGCTTGGATCTTCTCAGGGAAGATTAATTATCCCTAACTAATTATTTGTAAGGATGTAACAAGAGTGTCTTTGGAATCATTCAGAGAATCTGCCCCGAGGTTGTGGCAGGTTGAGCCCATCAGTGAAGGCAAAGGCAGACAAAGCCCCTCTGCAGCTCTGCCAGGATCCTGTGGCTCTTTGGGCCATCAGCAGCACAGGGATGTCCCCAGAGCCACCAGGAGAGGGAACAGCCCCTGTTCTTCTTCAGATTGGGAGCAAGTTAAAAACCACACGGAGACAGCAAATCGGTTTTCAATTAAAAAATAAATTACTCTATTAACAAGTAATGTTCCCGTACAATAAGGCTCTTACATAAGTTAATATTTATCTTACCCTAACAATAAGAAATAAATACTACTCTTTTAGAGAACAGTGTTTTTCTAACAGTGCATGTCTCCCAGCAGCTGCTGATGGATTATTTCCCACACCATCTTCCTGCGGAAATAAGGCATGTGTTCCTGAAAAGAAAAGGGAAAAATCCATTACCTAGGAAGCCAGGGGAGAAAGAGGCAGGACATCTCCACTAACACCCAGGGAATTCTTGAATGGGAAGTTGCTTTTGAGCACAGGCACCCAACAAAGCCACATTCCTTTACAGGGACATTTATTAAAGATCACCACACTGGAATATAACCAGCTGGGCCAAGCAGGAAACCCCTTTCTCCAAGAGCTGCAAAGGGCAGATATCCCAAACCACTAGCTGCAGCATCCTGGTGTTGGAAGGAGAGGGTTTTTAAGGTCCATTCCAACCCAAACCAGCCTAGGATTCCACAATCCTGCCCAAGAAGCAGACACCAGACACGGGGAACAAACCCTCAGCCCCTGCCCCAGCGCTGTGCAGCTTCCCTGGCTCTGCTATCTGTGTGAGAAAGGCTGGAGGGGTTTACACCTCCCTCACCGTGGTGAAGATGATGGGTTTGTCTCTGGAGATGAAATCGGCAAATTTGCAAACAAAAACTCCACAGTCACTTCCGTTGCTTTGTTGAGGGATTTCCTGAGGAAAACAAAAAAGACAGAGAATTTTTGTCTTTTTTGAGCAGCAGTTTGGCCGCAGCACACATTGCCCACACCAGCTCCTGAAAACCTACTTCCATAAGCCATTTACTGCTCTCAAACCTAAGGAACAGTCCCAGTTAAGTGCACACCATCCCCTCCTCTGCTTCCCTGGGAAGTGTTAAAGCCTCCACGAGGAGCTGCTCTAGCTCCCATTCCAAATCCAGCCATTGCTCCCCTACCTCCGTGCCCATGCTGCGAAGGGTCCACTCAGAAGCAGACAATTCTATGTTTCTTTTTTCCTTACTTTCCTCTTCCAGGTATTTTCTGTTGAAAACAACACAAAATCACTTTTCATCTCCCTGATTTAGGGCAACAACAACAAAAAAAAAAAGGCAGCTGAAGGGTGACAGGAAGATGAATGACAGTGAAATGCCAGAGGATCCTTGTGAGGAGCACCAAGTGACAGGGCAGAAACACTTCAAGTGGGCAGGGAAAAAGGCCTCAAAACCAACCAAAAGGGATAAGAAAAGCAGCTACTCACAAAACAGTTTTACAAATGTCGTCTCCTTTCTGTCCCAAGGAGTCAAAGTATTTGATGGTTTTCTCTCTGAGATCTACGACCTGGGGTTAAAAGGTTAAAGACTGTTAGACAAAGCACATCCCAAACCCTAATGGACTTTTCTTGCTAGTTTTGTTCTCCCCATCCCCCAAACAAAAAGCCAGTTTGACTCACCAGCAGTGTCCAGTGAATGCTGAGGTGAATAGGCACCAAGATGACATCATGCTCAAAGATATCCACACCTTTGGTCCATTTCTTTACTGCCTTGTGGTTTGCAGAGCTTAGCTTGGAATAAAAGAAGGTATTAAAAGCATAGACTGCTGGATATCCTTCCTTCTTGCTTCTTTCCACCAGAAGACCCATGTAGAAATTCATGATCTGGAGCAGAGAGCGACAAATTGAGACGTAAAGTAAGACATTAAATAAAGAAAGACAGGAACATGTCTTTGCTGGCCACCCTCAAGTTCAGAGAACTCTAGGTTTTCTTCCTGGCAGCTTTTGCTCCCAGGATTTTACACTGGGAGACTTGTGCTGTTGGTTAAAGCCCCTGCACCCACTCCAATAACCCAGACTGACTCCTGGGAGCTGCAGCATCCGAGTGAAAGCTTCCAGAAACACCAGCCCACACAGTACCCAAAAAAAGGAGTGTGAAGCTATTCCTGGGCTCTGCAGTGGAGCTCCTGGAAGACTCCTGAGCCCAGGGAGGGGGGATTTCCCAGGAAATGCAGGATCACTCAGGTACCCGGTCGTTGAGCCAGCCCAGGGGCCGCAGGGTGCAGATGTCCTCGCGGGTGACAGTGAGCCTGAAGGCGCTGCTCAGGATGTCCTCGGGCTCACCGCTGGCAAAGGCGGCAGAGATCTCGCTTTCCATGGCCTGCAACGAAGGATTCCATGGGGAAGGGCTCATGGATCAGCACATGGAGCACAGCAGCCCCCCCAAAAGGCCCCCACGTGCAGCTCCAGTGGCAGAGCAAGGAGCCGTGCAGGCCTTTGCTCCATCAGCCACAGCCCTGGCTTGCTGCTGAGCACAGGTACCTCTGTCAGCGGAGCCAGGTCATCTGCTGGCTTTTCTGGGCGTGGCAGTGGCTCACTGTCCACAAAAAAGAGGTCTTTGGACAGGACAGGTGTCACATGGAACTGGAATAACTTTCCTTGGGGGACTTCAGCTCCACACAGGCCCTGCCAGGCACAAGGACAGGAGGTCAGAGAGAAGCACAGGGGGGTTTGCTGGGGGACAGGGCAGGGAATCCTGCATGGAACTGGGAGGGTTTTGTACACACATCCCAGCAGCAAACCCCAAAGGCACTTTTGATTGGTGACTGCATTCCAGCTGTGCCCAGAGAGGCAGGAATTTCCTTGGGCTTGGATTAACAGCCAGAACCCCAGCAAAGCCTCCACATGCAGGCATCAAGTTGAGATCAAGATAAATATTTCTGATTTCCACACTTTAGATTTTAATTTGGATCTCAAACCTGACCAGAAAGGAGTTATATTTTCCTAAAGACAAAGTGAAGTGATGACTGACTCGAGCTTACCACTAAAGCTGCTTGTCTCCCTGGTTTTCCCTGTCCACGAGAGTCTTCTGTTGGCATGTAGTAACTGCCAGGAGAGAAACAGAAGTGAGTTGGATACCCACAGTGCCCCATGAAATTCCCAAAAGTTCACTTTCTGCATAAGAAATGCTTTTACAAGGCTGATTCTGACATATGACAACATCTCATTTTCTTCCCCATTTCTTTCGTAGCAGCCAGACTGGCATAGATGAAGACCTGGAAGCTTTGCAAACTTTCTTCCACCTTCGGGTGCCAAACTTCTTTTGTTTCTCAGTTTTAATCTTTGGAAAATAGGGAAGCAACCAGCACTTCCTCTACCAAGTGCTTTGTGATCCCCTGGTGACAAATCCCACTCCACCAGTTATTTTGTCTCTTCCCTTGAGCTTAGGGAGCAGTGACAATTTAACTCGGGACACGAGCACAGCTCAATGCAGTGCTTGTGTCTAATGGGGAAAGAGAATAGGGGCAAAATCACCCAAAACCAGACCTGCCACAACCAAAATCCCTCCCTGGAACTGAAGCCAAAAGCCCCTTTCCCTGTACAAGGGGCCTCCTGCACTCCCATCCTGCCACCAGAGAGGTCACTGGCCCCTGATAAGGGACAGCAACGCTCTCTTTTTGGTCTCCTATTCCAACCCAAGGCACCCTGCGAGCCACAAAAACTGCCTCAGTCCCCTCAGGTTTAACAAACTCCCTAATCCTTATGCTCAGGATCCACAGGAAATGCAAAGTCAGCTCATGAATGGTGTGGCAGAAAGACACTGGGGAGCCAAAATGGATTCTGCAAACCCAAGGACAACTTGGTGTGGCCACCACTGTCACCCCTACTTCCTTCTCCCAGCAAAACATCCAGCACATCCCACAGCTGGCCAGGTGTTCATCCCACAGCTGGCCAGGTGTTTGTCCCACAGCTGGCCAGCTGTGACAGGGGAGCTGGATTTGAGGGACAACTGGCTGTGAGCAATTCCTCAAAGCAGCTGCTCCTCTCCCCCAGCACTGAGACACCGACCAGGACTGGTCTTCTGGAGGCTGACAGAGCCAAAAGAAACAAGAGCCACGGTTCAAAGGGACTCTGACCTGATCATGACACCTCTCTGAGGCAGCTGGGGGCTGAAAACGTCCCCATGTCTGACACCTGCAGGGAAAAGCAGCAGCAATGTGAGAACAAGGAGGTGACTTCCCATTCCAGCAGCAGCACAGAGCTTTCAGTTTCTGGGTGACATCACACACATTTCATCAGCATTTGCAACTTGGAAGTTCAAACTCTTGGCACCTGCTCAGAAATAATTTCAACCCCCTATGATGGTGTCATATAGGCCAAGATTTAAAAGAGCTAGTGATGAAAAAGTAATGAACAGGGTAAAAAAAAAAAACCGGGAGAATATTAAACATATATGTAACTAGTTTATCTGGTTTGGAAGCTCTGCTATCGTGGCATAGTTGTGTCTAGCATTAAAAAGGGATTGAAGTGCAGCTCTGAGGGTGCAGAGTCAAATATCCCCCTCCCCTGGTAGAAAAGAACAGGTAAAATGGGTACTACAACCTTCTCCTGTGCAGCAGGGTCACATCCAGCTACCAACAGCTCTGCTACAGCTCTCAAATACCATTTTAAATGCTTTTCCCTTCAATAAAACCCTCACAAACCCAGTTTAGCCAGTAACTGGCTTGAGGAAATGCCCTGTTTGGGTTGGAATGCCACCTGCAGAGTGGACCAGACCTGGATCCTGGGGATACTCACTTGTCCTTTCTGGCACAGATGAAAAGGCACCTCTGGATTTCCGTTCTTTCAGGAGACTCCCAGTCATCCCTGGTTCCTTGGTTTGAACTCTTTGGTGTAACAGAAGAAAAGGACAGAGTTTTTACAGGTGATTTGTTACCTGTGCACATCAATTCATTGCAGAGGACACAGCTATTTGCACACATCTGGCTAAATGAAAGCTATATATAAAGCAAAATTAGGCTGTTTAATCCTGAATAGAACCACGCTGTCACTGGTTCCATGTTTACAGCCAGAAGTTTGGCCACCTTCAGCTCAGGCACAGTGAACATACAAGAGTCAAATTTTCTGTCTCCACTATTCCAAAAGAGAATCAATCATTACATTTGATGCTGTCCAAAATCCTGAGAGTAGCAAAGATCAATTCTCCCCCCCTTTCCCCTATAACAAACTAACCACCAGAAAGTTAAGAATTATTTTGTTCATAATTACTTGTTGAGGCTTGCTAGCCTTGGAGAAGTGAGTCTTCCAGAATATTGTTCCTTGAACAGACTCAAGAGCTCTTTGTATTTCTTGTTTTCTGCTTGCTGAACATCCTTACAGATGGGAAGGAAAAAAAAAAAATACTTTAGCAGGCATTCCCACCCCTTCCTTTTGTCTCAGCCTGACTGTACAGGGACTTCACAGCTGTTTCATCCCAAAATAACTCCTTTCTCCCCCTCTTTACCTCCTCAGCAGCACACAAGGGCTTCCTGGTGCCGCTGACTCCTGGAGAGTGGGGACCTGGCACGGGGGGCTCCTTAATGGGGGGCCTGGGTGTGACAGGACTCTCAGGAACAGCTTGGATGCAGTTATTCTTGCTCAGGCTGAAACAACCACGGCAGAAGAAACAGTATTAAGACAGCATTCAAAGCCCCTGATTTGTTAATTAGATTTTAATTAGTGCCTCCTGATTCAAGGACACACAGCAGGCAGCCCAGGACCATGTCTGGGCAGGTTTTCCAACATCTCTATGGACAGACTCTACAACCCCTCTAGGTGACCCGTGGCAGCAGCTGAGCACCCTCAGGGGGAAGAAAAAAAAAAAAAAAAAAGAAAGGTGTTTCCCAACGGAATGTTCTGGGTTTTTTGGGGGAATTTTTTTTTGTGCTTGTGGGTTTTTCTGTTTGCATTCCTGGTCTCTTCCCAAGTTCAACACTTCCTCCTACCACGGGAGGTGGGAGTGTTGAACTTGTTCATCCTTCTCTGATATCCTGAGTCTGTGAACTATTTGGATTTAAAGAGAAAGTTTAAAGTTGGTTAAAGGCAAGAACACCCCAAAGCTGGAGACCTCCCTCATTAGGGCAGCCTGGAGGAGCCCCAGAACACCCCCGAAAAATGCTGCTCTGGGACACAAATACAAATGTTGGGCAACACAGGAAGATCAAGGATGAAAGTGAAAGGCAAGAAACCCTTCAGAGGAGAAGTGAAAGGAAACAGAAGGATTTTTTTACCTCAGATATGAAACTCTCTTGTCAGGAGAGAATGGTATTTCCCCAGACAAGCATGGGTTGGTGTCACAAGGCATTTTGTCTACGAGAGAAGAGCACAAGCCTTCAACAACTGGTCAAGAAAATGGGAAGTTTATAAGTTTAAAGAGCTTCACCAAGGATAAAGTACTTTAATTTTCTCCCTCACATCCTAGTATTATTTGTATTATGTTGCTTCGGGATATTTTCATATTGGCCACTACAGAATGTTGCCAGCCTAAGCCTAATAAAAAAAAGGATTCTGAGGCTCTACTACCTAAAATCAGCATTTATAACAATTTCCTTCTGACAAGCTCGCAGTGGGACACACCAGAACTGCATCCAAGGCAGCTCCTGGGATAAATCACAGAATATGCTGAGGTGGAAGGGACCCACAAGGATAATCCATTCCAACCCCTGGCCCTGCACAGCTGCACAGACACAGAGCAAGCAGGAGAAAGGAGTAAGTGAAGGACTGTCAGCCTTACCAGGTTCTGCTGTGTCCTCATTCTCTGTAGACACTACAGATGAAGAGTCAGAAGAAATGCACAGAATCTGAAATAAAAACAAGTAGCAGAGTGAGCATAACCTGAATGTGAATCCAAGCAAACCCTTCATCTTTCCTGAAATTCAGTCAGCTCTGTTCTGACTCAGAGCCCATGCTTTAGTTTGGGTTGCAGCAGAAGTCAGGGGCACTGATGGCACCACTTTTGTAATACAAGCTCTCACACATGCAGGGATTGTGGGAGCTGATCCCGGAGTTTTCCCCCAAAATCTTTGCTCACCTCATCTTCAGACTCAGAGAAGGAAAAGTCATTGCACCCTGAAGTCTCCTGGTTTCCACTTGTTGCCTCGGGCGGCAACTTGGCAGTCACAGAAACCTCTTCAGGTCCCTTGTCAGCCCCAGAGACACATTCTGGAAAAAACCACACCACCAGGCCATAAAGAATGGGACTGAAAACAGGGATTGGGGTTTCTGCTTGCACCAAAGCCCAACTCCTTGATCCCATGTGGAGCAGGTCACTCATTTTAAAAACACAGCAACGGCCCAGCAGCCCCCAGCCCAACTTTGGGGATGTCATTCCCAAGTAGGAATTAGGAAACTCCACACCCCCCACAGAACAGCAACAGCCTCCAGTTAAAATGCTCTTTGTGCTGCCCTGCAGGGCTCAGTGCCAGAGGGACCTGGGCTATCCCATGCCCTGCCACTGCCAGGAGTTATTCTTGGTGCAAGTACACGGCTTTCCAAGGAGGGAAAAAGTTGTTCCCAGCTTCTCTTCTTCCCTTCATCTGACCACGATCTCTGATCCTCCATGCAGCCTTAGAATTACAGAATCATTAAGGTTGGAAAAGTCCAACAATTCCCACAGCCCTGCCAAGGCCACCACTGACCCGTGTCCCAAAGGGCCACATCCACGAACACTTGGACACGTCATCAATAGGCCCAGGCCCCACGAGACCCCCTCCAGCCACGAGAACAGCTCAAAAATCCTCAGTTTCAGCAGCAATTCCGAAGTACAAAATCCAGAGTTACCTAAGGTACCCCAAACCCAAGGAAAATCAGACATATTAAATCCCTCTGTGAGGGGCAATACCTGTTTTCTGCTTCTTTGTGGGAATGTCCTCAGGATCTTCCACAGGTGACAAAACGCTGAGGGAAGAACACACAGAACAGTGTTTTGCACCCACAGTTCAGCTCCCAGCAGGTTAACTTCCCTCCAAAAGGCCCAGACCTCCAAAGGTGGCTCTCAGATCTCCCCAGGATCATCTCCCAGAGAGTTAATCAGCCCACTAAAGCAGATCAGGCTTCTTTTTCTCCTTCTGTTAATGCTCCCTCGTGTTGTACGTTTGTTCCTAGCGCCAAAAAAATCCTTAGTATGGAACATTTTCCTCTTTCCTCCAGGAAAGAAGCAGTCCAGAGATCACTAAGCCATCCAAGTTCATGTCACTACGCTGAGTTGAAAAGGCAAGTTGAAGCAGAACAGGAAATGAAAGGTGGGAAAGCAAGTTCTGCTCACACCCACTCCAGTAACTTCCTGCTGAGTCAGAACTCTGGAACAAATCCTTGAAATAGTGACCAGCCTCCCCCTTTCTCAGGAGCCCAAATTGAAGGATTTTATCAGTTGATACCATGACTAAGCCTGGTAAAAACTTCACCTTTAGGAACAGAGCACGAAGAATGTTCCTATTTTTTTTTCCTAAGAGCTAATTCCTTCTGAGTGCTCCTTGATGTGCAACACGAGGCTCTTTCCAGAGACATTCCCCGGTCTCTTTCACTCTGGAATGGGACACTAAGCAAAGCCTCCTGGAGCAAGTTTCTCTTGGAAGGAGCAACCACACTGCCCGGACCACAGGATGTAATCCACACATTCTGAGCAGCAGGCATGGAATCACAGCCATCATCCCCGGGAGCTCAGTGGTTAATGCCTGGGAAGGCATCCCTCTTTTATCCACTTCACATCCATATTCCGTGACTTCCTTCCATCCAACATCTCCCTACAGGTTTATACAGCTTTCCCTGCTCCTCCAACATACCTGCTCCAAATCTCCACCCCTTTTCAAGCCCATACCATGCAGGTAGCAGGACAACAAGGATTTATTGGGAATACCTGGGACCCACAATCACCTCAGTACCTGGGATTTGTCAGGACTATCTGGGACCCACAATCACCTCAGTACCTGGGATTTGTCAGGACTATCTGGGACCCACAATCACCTCAGTACCTGGGATTTGTCAGGAATATCTGGGACCCACGGTCACCTCTACACCTGGGTCTGCCCATAGACTTGTTGGGACTATCTGAAACTTGTATCCACGTGCGCACCTGGGATTTGTCAGGACTATCTGG
>VZTX01005567.1:0-26263 GCA_013400915.1 Pardalotus punctatus
AAACCCATTCCAAACCTATTCCAAACCCATCCTTCCTTCCAGCTTCAGCCTGAGCCCCCCGATCCCCCACCCCAAGATTCTTCCAGCCTCTGATTTGATGTTGTCACACAAGCAAAGCCACGTTGAATTTGCTCTAAAATATTCTCAATAACAGTCATGAAACCTCCCTTTTTCATCTTAATGTGCACAAAGCCCCTTAAATCAAAACGGATTTTTTTTTAAGCTCAGACGATTACACATCAAAGCTATTAAAAACTCCCCCCTCTCCCTCCACACATCCTGTGGTTTCCAGCACAGCCCCCCCAGCTGCCCAAATCAATGTTTCTGGGAGGAGAAGTGAGGAATATTGTCCCAAAAGCAGCTGCAGCGGGAAAGCACCGGCTGATCCCAAAAGTGAAAGGTTAATTGTGACTGAACCCAGCTCTGGGGCTGACTGGCACCAAAAGGGGTCGTAGATCTCCCTCGTTCCTGCCCGCACAAGAATCCCACTGTTATCCCTGTTTTCATATGTTAATCACCGGCCTGCCCTGCGTGGGGTGGGTGTCGGGGTGGGATCCAAGCAGCCCCTGCATCCCTGTGCATCCATTCCCTCTGGAGAGCAGCACCGCCCTCGCCCAGCAGGGCACACCAGCAGCTTTTCCCGCTTCATTTTTAACCCCAATTCCCAGGAAGGTGGAGGGAAGGGGCACAGAAGGACGGCGTGATCCCGCAGGACAATTCCCGCACATCCCGCGGCTCCAGGAGGATGCTCCCAGCACCCACGTGCCCAAGCCAAGCCGAAGCCTTCCTGCTGTGGCCTGGCCCCTCTGGATCATGAGTTCAGCCTTGCACCTGTGCTTTTATCCCAAAGGGATGAGCTGGAATCCTGGCACCAGCCGGCACCATCCAACGGGAGCCGTGCCGGGAAGGGCTCGGAGTAAACAGCGCTGCCAGCTGCTGCCAGAGACCTCGGGCAGTCCCGGCTGCTCCACGGCCCCGAGCCGGGGTGAACTGCGAGGGCAGCCAAGGACAAACCCGGCCAGAGCCCCGGACAGGAGTCTGGCCCAAACCCCCAGCCCGGGGTTACATCCTGCCTGGCTCCGGCCGCTCCGTGCTGGTGAGGGCACTTGTGGTGTGTGGGGCTCTGCTCCTCACCCCAGGGCACGTCCCGAGGTCCTAAACCCAAGTTTGGGGGCAGGTAAGCTTGGAGAGGCTCTGATTTATCCACATCCTTCTTCCTGAGGGACGGAGTCTCGCCAGCTGCCCATGAGGGATCGGTTTTCTGGGATACATCACCCACTACAGTCAGCAGCGGAAGCTCCTTCCCAGTCTCCCTCCATCCATCCATCCATCCATCCATCCATCCATCCATCCATCCATCCATCCATCCATCCGTCCATCCCAGGCAGTTCCTTGCCCTGGACCTTTCCTGGGCACAGCCTTCCCCCTCCCCAAAGCTGTCGCTGCTCTCCCCTTCTCCACCAGCACAGGCTCACCCTGACCATAACCGGTCATTCCCAGGAAACGTTCAGCTTGGGGAAGACGTCCAAGACCATCGCACCCACTCCTCTTTCAGGCTTCACCTTGTACAAACCAAGCGCTGCTGGACGCTGCTCCGTGAGCAGGGGAAGCGCTCGGGATGGTGGGATTATCCCAGATGCTCCCGTGCCGTGGTTTCTGTAAAAATTCCAGCTAAATCAGGAAGATTTGGGGATATGAACATGTTGAACACCACGAGCGAACCCACAGCTCAGAGCACGAGGCGGGAGCCGGGCTCCACCTCACCCTCGCTCGGCTGTAAGTTGATATCAGACCCAAGATTACCAAATCCATCAGCAGAACCTCCCGTTCCTCCCCCTGACTCACAAACAGTTGTTCACATCTGCCCTAAAAGCCTCTGACTGCAAATCCTCGGGATTCTTAGACAGGTCCAGGGCTGTGGCCACATCCCTGCTGAGGTTTGGGCATTGAACACCACCCTGGGGTTCCCAGAGCCCAAACACACCGGGACACCCCCGAGGGATCAGCCAGGTCACCCCACCTGCGCAGGGGACACCTGAGGAGCAGCTGGTTCCTCATCAACCCTCCCTGCTCATAAACTCTAGGATTTCTGTCCCTGTTACCAAACGGGAGCGGGGAGGAAGGTGAGGAAGGTGAGGATTTAAGGTCCCTGCCCACCCAAACCATTCCATGGGTGGGAATGAGATGTATTTGCTGATGTGGCAGAGCCAGGAGCCCAGCACGGCCACATCCTCCATGTCTACCGAACACCCCGGGAAGCACATCCCAAACCCTCCTCCGACGGCAGCAATTCCCACCCCCGACATTTTGTAGGGCAGCTCTAACACAGCAACAAACATGGACACGAAGGAGTCACCTCCATGACCTGGGGGACTCAGGAAAGAATCTGGGATAGAATCACGGAATGGTTTGGGTGGGAAGGGATCGTAAAGCTCTTCCCATTCCAACCCCCTGCCATGGGCATGGACACCTTCCACCATCCCAGGTTGCTCCAAGCTGGCCTTGGACGCTTCCAGGGATGGAGCAACCATATCTGGGACAGCTCCACTTTGGGGCTGTGGGATGGGAAGGCAGATATTGGCCACGGGGAGCTTCAGGAGCATCCACGTGGAAGCCACGGAGCATCCCAAAAACAACAAACCAGCACCAGTGTGGGAATCAAGGGAGCAAAGATCTCCTGGTTTATCACCTCCAGCGACTCTCCCCAATCCTGGAGCTTCGGGGGTGAAGCCCATCCCAGAAACAGCAGCAAACCCTGGCAGGGCTCCCTCCAGGAGACAATTCCCATCCTCCAAGCACCAACCAACACATCCTCACTGCCAGGCTCCATCCCGGGGCTCGCTGGTATTGCTGGGAACGAAAGGGTCACGTTGTTGACCCACCTGCTCCTGTTTTCCTCACTTGGATCTCGTCAAATTTCAGCAGCTGCAGGGCAGCACAAAGCCCCCCATTGTTATCTCTGGCGCAGCCGGAGAGGGAGCCACGGGCTGGGTTTTTTTGGGAGGAAAAAAAAAAAGGGAATAAAATCAACTGCCAATGGCGGCCGCGCTCGCCCCACACACGCTCCGAGGGTTTGGGACATGCTCGGAGCTTCGTGCGGAAAAATCCAGGGTTTGGCATTTTCCAGAGGTCTCTGCTGGGGCAGGGGAGGAGGAGGAGGAGCAGGGAGGACGTGCCGGAGGGGAGGAAGCAAACCCAAAACCTGAATACCTTTTCCCATATTCCTTTTAGGGTTTTCAAGTGTTTCGCCTCTTTAAAACGCTCAAACCCGTCATGCAGAGTAGGGTTTGCGTTCACAGCTCAGCATCAAGTGATCTCCAATTTTCATCTCCATTATTTGCCATCAAATGGGCCACCCCAAGCTAGCACAGCTTGGCCAGGGCTGCAGAGGAGTCAGCACAGCCCCTTCCCCAGCCTCCACACCCCAAACCAGTTTGTTGTTTGCATGGACAGCCAGGGAGAAAGCAGCGAGGGAGGGAAGGGCTTAAAACCCTCAGGAGAAGATAAAAATTAGGTCCGGAGATAACGAATTTTCTTATTTTCTGTTCTTCTGACCGAAAAAAAATCACCTGGCCAAAATCAACCCTCGTACCTGGCTATGCTAGAAACAGCTCATGCAATTAATTTGTATTAATTCCTAAAACTGTGTTAAATCCTAAAATACAGGATAAGGTGAAAGCAGCCAATTGTTTCTCTGTACAGAAATACCCGCACATCAAATTTACAGAGAGCACGTCTGCACGGCACAGACAAATGCTGCTCCAGCATATCCAGATTTTCCAGCTCCCGCTGCAGCTGTCTCCCTATGGATATTGTGTGTCAGACAGCCCAGCAGCCCAAGGGAGGGAGATATCCAACCCAGACTGACTTTCCCTGGAATTAGACCTGCTCCCGAGCCCACCTCCCTGAAATCCAGCGTGGTTTGGTTTCAGTTGAGCGTTAAAGCACCTGTTGGAAACATCTGAGCTCTGCTGGGGACCACGGGATACCCTGGCCAATGCTGGAGCTGGGGCAGGGAGGTTTTGGTGGGATTTTGGGAAAAGGTTCTTCCCCCAGAGGGTGCTGGGCACTGCCCAGGCTCCCCAGGGAATGGGCACATTCCCAAAGCTGCCAGAGCCCTGGGAGGGTTTGGACAATGCTCCCAGGGATGCACAGGGTGGGATTTCGGGGTGTCTGTGCCGGGATTGGATGATCCTTGTGGATCATTGCAACTTCCATCCTTCACAGCAACAACTTCCTAAGAGAAAACGGAGCTCCAAACCATCCCTAAAAGAGCTGCCCCGTTCCGTAGTGCCGGGACAACACATCCCCAGCCAGAAAAAAACCAGAAATGCCCCAAATCCTGCTCCTGCCAGCTCACCACGAACACCCGGTTCATCTCCAGCGTGGAATATTGGTCCCACTCAAACCCACTGCAGAACTGCCCCCAGACCCAGCTGGGTTTGGTTTTCCCAGCTCCCAGCTGTTGGAATGAGCTGCTTTTCCCTCTCCGCTGCAGCCCAGGCCAGAGGGCTCTTCACCCAGCTCTGAGCTTTCCACCTTTTTCCCAGGAATTTTTCCTTTTCCAGAAGGACAACAACCCTCCCAGAGGGACGGACTCTCTCCCTTCACTCCCCAGCTTTCCTGTTTCAGCAGAAACAGAGGCACAAAGCCACACAAGAAACTCCAGTTCGTGCAGAGTTTTCCAAGTTTCCCTCTCGCTGGATGGGATTTGTGGTGATTCCCAATGGAAAGACCAATAATCACAACCTGGAAACATCACACCCCCCTGTTAACAACATCGAAGAGCGGCTCTGGATCACCTCCACCCACAGGCAGAGCATCAGGGGAAAGGATTAACACTGGAATAATTTCGGTTTTCCAGTCAGTGGGAAAGCAAAGCCCAGGCACTGGCACTGCACAGCTCCCTTTTTGACCAACAGAAAGCAGAAAGTTTCAACTTTACAACTTCAGAACACTGCAGAGCAATGAGAATGGTTCATTTTGAGGTCCCTGAAATACCCCCCGAAAATTCTGAGCTGCTGCTCTGAGGAGCGGAGCTGAGCCGGGACAGAGAAAGGATAAGTGATTTAAAAAGGAAGAAATTGCCCATCAGATCTCTGAGGAACAGACAAGGAGCGAAGCCCATGATTTATTGCTTCTCATTCAGCGGTGCCTCTCACTGCCAGACCCCAGAACAAAGGGATCCCCCTCACAAGGCGCCGGCCCCGCGGGGTCTCCAGGCTTTTCAGGGCTCTGAAAGCCAAAACTCAGAGGCTGAAGCTCCAAATCCCCTTCAGCACCACGTCCTGATAACCCCAGCCCTCCAGCCCGGCCCCTGGACACCAACAAAGCCAAGATGTGACCCAGCTTCCCAAGACAAACCCATCTTCCAACCCCACCATTAAATATTTCCCATTTCTTGTTGACCAAAGTTACCTCAGACTGGGGATACTTCACATTCCAGAAAAGTTCTGGCTGTTGTTGGAAGATTTGGGAAAATGTTAGCAGGAACTTTTGTTCTCTAAAGTATGAACTACCCAGAAAAAAAAAAATATATAAAATTTAGCATAAAAACTTTTAAAAGCTTCCAAGTGCTCTCCAGGGTAGTCATTAGGAACTACTTAGGTAACAGGAGGGTGATAACAGGGAGTTAATGCAGCGTTAAATTAGCCCTCCTTCCATGCAGAACTTTAAGTGACAGAGGAATCAGTTGGGAGGATTTTTATTTTATTTTTTAAATAATGAAGTTAATGGATTTCCTGTTTTTAGCTCTGTGGGCGGCTGTCAATTTGAGGGATCTGTACATACTGTATTTAATTACTCTGTCTTCAAGGAAGGAAAATAAGTTCAGCCCCGTTCCTACGAACTCCGGGGGCACCAGGAGCTCTCCAGCTCGGCCTCAAGGTGAGGACAAGGTGCCCACGCTGGTCAGGGAGCAGGAGATGTCCCTGGAGATGGGAAACAGCATTCCCTGCACTCCTGGTGTCCAGAGAATTTGTGGCTGTCCCTGGATCCCTGGAAGTGTCCAAGGCCAGGCTGGATGGGACTTGGAGCAGCCTGGGATGGTGGAAGGTGTTGGGGCTGGAACTGGATGGGCTTTAAGGTCCCTTCCAACCCAAACCATTCCAGGATTCTCAGCATCTCAACCATCCCTGAGAATCCTGCCATGGCCAAGGACCGGCGCCTCAAATGTTGGGGAGTGAGGGGAAGAAGCACCAGGAATGGCCCAGAGCCAGGGAGGGCAGAGGATTCCCAGGATTCCCCAATTTAGACAAAGACAGCAGGGTTAAGGCTGGCCACAAAGCAAGGGACAGAATCCCAGGATCACCGAGCTTGGAAAAGTCCTCCAGGATGAAATCCAACCTCTGCCCCATGCCTGCTTTGTCCCCAGCCCAGAGCCCCCAGTGCCACATCCAGCGATTCCCTGAGCTCCTCCAGGGACGGGCACTCCAAACCTCCCCGGGCAGCTCCTGCCACGGCCTGAGCGCCCTTCCCATGGGGAAATTCCTGACGTCCATCCTGAAGAAAAGCAGAGCTTGGGGACGCCCAGCCCACGTGTCCCACAGGGAATAATGACACGGGATGGGATGGGATGGGATGGGATGGGATGGGATGGGATGGGATGGGATGGGATGGGATGGGATGGTGAGATACAGACCCCACTCTCCAGCACCCCATGAGGACACAGCGGCGCATTCCCACTCAACCCATGGCAATTCCCACCTTCCCGCACAACAATTCCAGCTGTTCTGCCGGCCAGGCTCTGTGCCACGTGCCCGAGGAGCTGAGCTGCCCCAAACAGGCGTCTCTGGGGTGCCCAACCCTTCTCCAGGCTGCTCTGGCGGCTTCAGAACCCACCAGCAGCTGTTCCCTGCATCCCGCCCGCTCTCCCAGCCCAATTCCCAAACTGGCGTTCCCCACTCACACACTCCAAGCGGGAACAAATTAAACCCAACACCGTGGAGGCACCTGGCAGGAGTTTTTGCCAGCAGACAGCGAGCAAGCCTCGGAATAAAAGGCAGATTAAACCAATTTTTCCTGCTGTGTCGTGTGAGATCCCCAGTGCCCTGCGGAGATTCAGATTCAGCCTCGTGCGAGCACAAGTTTTACCCTCAGTGTTTGCAGGAGACAAATCCAGGCCAGGGGATGATTCCTTCAGGCTTCCCTGTGGATTTGAAGCCAATCTCTCAAGGAATATCATCTCTGCCTCCCTGATTTTTTTGCCTGAATACGGTGCTTTGAAAGCACGGTTTGTGTATGGAGCGGGAAAAATTGCTGGATAATTGATTAAGCTCAAGGCAGATAATCCCATCCAACACCCCAGCAGACACAGGAGTGACACCAAAGGGGGGATCTGAAAGGTCTGAGGGAGAATTATGGGGTTTTTTAGGGTGGAAAAGATCCCTTAAATCACCGAGTCCAATGATCCATCCAGCACCACTGGGCTCACGTGTCCCCAGCGCCACATCCACGTGGTTTCCGAGCGCTTCCAGGGATGGCGATTCCACCCCTGCCCTGGGCAGCCTCTTCCAGGGCTTGACAACTCTTTCCATGAAGAAGTTTTTCCTAAATTCTAAGAGAAGACCGTGAGTGGTTTCTGATGGAATTTACGAGTGCAGAAGGAATTTTTTCATGGAAAAGGTTTCAGGCGGTGGAAGTGCCCAGGGAGGCTTGGAGTACCCATCTCTGGAGGTGTCCAAGAAATAAATGGATGTGGCATTCAAGGATGGTCTTGGATGACTTTTCCAACCTCAGTGATTCTGGGATTTCTGCACCATCTTTTACACCCAAAATCTTTAAAAAAAAAAATTAAAAAAAAAAAACCCTAAACCCAAACAAACAAACAAAAGTGGATATTATTTATACAAGACACCATGACAAAACCACTCCAATATCTATAAATACGATTTTTCTGATTCTTAAAGGGCATTTGCTCTGTCCAGACTCCAGGATATTTTTCAGGATTGCAGCTGAATAAAAAAATGGGTATTGTCAGGTCCTTTTGGACACCCCTCCATCCCAACAAAAGTAAACAGGAGTCTCCATTCGGCTCCATTCCTCATGGAACTCACCAACCCCAGGGAAGCTTTGCTGCTGTAAATCTGCTGGGACTCAGGGCTGCTTTAATCCAGGCCTTTCCCAACACCATGAGCTCAAAAGTGACCAAAGTGACCCCAACACCCACAGCTTTGACCTCCGAGAACCGCCAGGAACAAAGGAAGAGGGAGCGGGAGGAAGGAGACCAAATGTGGACCTCAGAAAATCGAAAAGCTGCTTTCAAAACCTGATTTTAAAGAGATCTGACGAGACAGAGGAGGAAGCAGCAGCTTTTTGGTAACGATGGGACAAATGGCAGAGAGTCAGCGGGGTTGGGAAGTCGTTCTCTCCCTGCACAGAGCAGAGAGAGGAGCAAACACAGACAGCGGCAGGAATGCTCAGGGTCAGACACCTGAATCGTGGGCCAAGGCTGGAAACCTCCCAGCTGATACAAAGATGAGCCAGCTCAGCAATCATTTCATAAATTAACACAGAGAATTCTAAATCAGAGAGTGCTGGGATGGTTTGGATGGGGAGGGATTTCAGGGATCAGCCCATTCCACCCCTGCCGTGGGCAGGAACACCTTCCCCTATCCCAGGCTGCTCCAACCCAGCCTCGGACACTTCCAGGGATCCAGGGCAGCCGCAAATTCTCTGGGAATCTGTGCCAGGGCCTCTCCAGCCTCACAGCCAAGGTCTTCATGGCTTCTGGAGAAAGTCACAAGGTTGGGTAATCCAGAAAAATCCACCTAGGGCAGCTCCAGAGATCCCCTCCTCCAGCCCCGCCGCAAACACCGCCCAGCCTTCCTGGTAAAGAGAGGAGGGCAGCAGGAAAGCAGCGTGCTTTCCCACAAATATTCCCATTCCCCGAGTCCTGCTGCCAGTTGGAAGGGCTCAGCAGCTCCATGATAACACGACCCGGCAAGATTTTCCTCTGCCGCAGCCTGGGTGGTGCTTTCCCTGCGTGGGACATCCCAGGCACTTGTGAGCACATTCCCCACCACGGAATTAAGGATTTTTTTTTTTTTTTTTTGCTTCTAATTTGAAGAAGCAGCTTTTTACATTTTGCTGGAAACCACTGAAATCAACCACATTAAAAACAACCCTCAGCCAGGCTAGTGACAAGGGATATTAAACAGCTCCTCACAGATGTCCCAGCACCATGAGGCTCGTTCTGCCTGTAAGGAATCCAAATGACTTCAGTGCCTAAAATGAACCAGATGAATGATTTCAGTCCTCACTCGGCACTTATTAAATCAGGCTGAAAATCCTACAACGCTTTGGGGTGGGAGGGACCTTCAGGATCATCGTGGACGTGCACCCAGAACAGGGATCCAGCACGGAAAAGCAGAATTTTTTAAGTGTTCAGCGACATAAAGCCAAGCTGGAATTGTAAAATAGCAGGTATAGCTCAGGGATTTTCCAGACAAATAGTCATCAATACCCAAAAACCCAGGAAAATATCCTGCCACTGCTTTAATCCTGCAATTTCAAGGGGATGGCAGCACCTCTGAAGTCGTTGCTCCGAGAATGAATTCGATTTATTGACAGAAATCACTGCCCAGGCTTTGATGCAAACGTTCCATCATTAACGGGGAACTTGTCAGGAAAGCTGGAATTCCATAACTGGAACCATGTGGGAAGGCAGCTGGAACACCAGCACTGCTTATCCCGGGGATTTATCAACCACCTGAGGCCACGTGTGGCACCCCAGTGACACCCTGGGTGGAGGAGGCAGAAATGTTCCGTTTAAAAATTATTTGAAACGTGAAAAGGGAACCAAACCCAAATCTAAAATATCTGTTATTTGTTAAAATAATTACCGACCAGACGGTTTTTAAATGTTGTTGTTGTTTTATGCACAAAAATGCTCTTCTCTTATGGGATCACAGAAAGATTTGGGTTGGGATCTTAAAAAGAATCTAATTACAAATTCTCTGCTGGTCTAGAAAATATTTTAAGAGAGGTTGACTCTTTACAAAGTGACAGTGTCCCACTCTAAATGACCACATGGTTAAAGGTAAATGGCTTTTTAAAGTATGTAAAAATGTGGAAATAAAGAGAAGTGAGCACAGCGAAGCTCTGCGCTGAACTGAGGGAAAATTGCATTTCCAAAGAAGAGCCCAGATCCTCTTCCTGATCCATCTCCAGAGAGGGGAGTTTTTAGCATCTGCGCTATCCCAGGATTCAAAAATTAAACCAAACACTTAAAGATATTCCTGTACAGGATAATTTTCCGAAGAGAAAGTGCTGACCCTTAAAGAGCAGCACGCGTCGGGAGCTTTTTAATTTCATTTTACTTTAAAAACTCACCGAGGAGAAGTTCAAAACGCTGTTTGTAACTGTAAGTCAGAGTTCGAAGGTATCCAATAAAAACCTCCACCGATTTCTTCTGGCCATAAATCCTAAAGGTAAGATTGTGCAACACCAGTCCTTCATATTTAATAATAACAAACAGATGGGAAAATATTCTAATAAATTATTTTAACTGTCCAAGCTGTGTGCCAGAAAGTCCTGGCCAAATTCCCCTGCTTAACCATCTCTGGACCATTTTCCCTGCAGATCTCTGAGCTCTCCCTGCTCCTGGAGGGTGAAATAGCAGCATCAAGTGACTTTCCTTTAAAATAAATTAAAAGAGAGATGAAATCACCCCCTGAGCTACATCCTAGGGCTGACACAACACAGCTAAACATGAGGAAGGGTTTTCCACGACAGAGGAGCTACAGCATGGATCAAACACCCAGCAGCCCATGGAAAACCCCCAGGGATGGGGATTTATTTGGGTCACTCCCGATTTGGGGGGTGAGTTTTAAATCCCAAACGACACTCGGGATTGAGTCTTTCCAGCCCCCATCCCGAGGGTCTGACCGCCAACCCAGCTGGAAATCCTGGAGTCTCTCGGGACAAAGCTCCCTGTGCTGTGCCCACAGATGTGCCAGCGCCTGCCTCGGGCACAGCCAGGTCACATCGACCCCAGAGCTGGCTCTGCTGCAGCTCAGGTTTAAAAGGTTGATTCTAAAACACCAAATCCTCACTTTAAAGTTCTCCTCCTCCTCCTCTTCTCCCTGGCCACCGTCTGTTTGAAAAGCTGAACGAGCCAGAAGAATATAACTGAGAATATTGAGAATGTAATATATTGATATTGAAATGTAATATATCGTGATAAAGAGGACAAAAAGTGGGATTTGAAAGCTTAGCACAGGACAGATGGGAAGAGCTACAGCTCTGCATTATCCCCTCAGACAGCTCCTGGCATTCCCTGCCCCATCCCCCTGGGAATTCCTGTGACTCCAGGCTGGGCTTTCCTCTGGCTGAGGTATCCAGCACAGCTGGGCAAATCCGAGTGCCCTGACACTATCCCAGATGGACACCTGGAATTTGGCCCTGGTGTTTCCCAATCCATATTTAACTCCTGGTGATGCTCAGTGACAAAGGGCAGTGTCAGAGACACGGCACGGGCTCTCCCTTCCAAACTAACAGCATTCCCTCAGAAACCCAAAACAAGGGACAGCACCCACTTCCCCAGCGCTTTCCACCCCTCATCCTTCCCCTTTTCCATGGCCCTTTCCCCGAGGATCCTTCCATGCCTCCTCCCTGCCCTGCTCCCGGATTGCTCCGTGCCCACTCATTGCACAGTTTGTTTTTCCCCCCCCACAATTTTTGGGGGGATCATGTTTGCTCTCTCCTCTCATCCCCAACTTTTCAGGAGCTGCAGGATGACTTTTCCCTCCATACCACCCAGGCAGGGCTCCACGTGCCGTCCTCCTGCCCCAACGCCTCTTTTCCACAGGGAAGAATTCCCTCTCCACAGAAGGCAGGCAGGTGGATGGTGACATCCCACCGGCTCCAGGGGCTGCTCCTGCCTCTGCTGCTCCACAGCCATCCCTGGAAGCTGGCTCTGCATGGGATGGGGCAACTCGGAGCCCAGCTCCAGGGAGGCTCAGCAATCCCTGGGAGAACCACAGCCCGCTCAGGATTCCTCATCCTTCCTGCTCCCTCCATCCCAGAGCTCTGCCAGCCCAGCTCCAGGGAGGCTCAGCAATCCCTGGAAGAACCACAGCCCGCTCAGGATTCCTCGTTCTCCCTGCTCCCTCCATCCCAGAGCTCTGCCAGCCCAGCTCCAGGGAGGCTCAGCAATCCCTGGAAGAACCACAGCCTGCTCAGGATTCCTCGTTCTCCCTGCTCCCTCCATCCCAGAGCTCTGCCAGCCCAGCTCCAGGGAGGCTCAGCAATCCCTGGAAGAACCACAGCCTGCTCAGGATTCCTCGTTCTCCCTGCTCCCTCCATCCCAGAGCTCTGCCAGCCCAGCTCCAGGGAGGCTCAGCAATCCCTGGAAGAACCACAGCCTGCTCAGGATTCCTCGTTCTCCCTGCTCCCTCCATCCCAGAGCTCTGCCAGCCCAGCTCCAGGGAGGCTCAGCAATCCCTGGAAGAACCACAGCCTGCTCAGGATTCCTCGTTCTCCCTGCTCCCTCCATCCCAGAGCTCTGCCAGCCCAGCTCCAGGGAGGCTCAGCAATCCCTGGAAGAACCACAGCCTGCTCAGGATTCCTCGTTCTCCCTGCTCCCTCCATCCCAGAGCTCTGCCAGCCCAGCTCCAGGGAGGCTCAGCAATCCCTGGAAGAACCACAGCCTGCTCAGGATTCCTCGTTCTCCCTGCTCCCTCCATCCCAGAGCTCTGCCAGCCCAGCTCCAGGGAGGCTCAGCAATCCCTGGAAGAACCACAGCCTGCTCAGGATTCCTCGTTCTCCCTGCTCCATCCATCCCAGAGCTCTGCCAGCCCAGCTCCAGGGAGGCTCAGCAATCCCTGGGAGAACCACAGCCCGCTCAGGATTCCTCATCCTTCCTGCTCCCTCCATCCCAGAGCTCTGCCAGCCCAGCTCCAGGGCTGTTGCTGAATGGACACGACCCAACAAGCAGGAAACAAACGGGAAACGATCCCTTATCTCCTCCCTGATAAATGTCCATAGTAAAGGGTAAATCCAGAGGCAGAAAGCTCCACACCTCCCTGCCTGCTCCCTAAACCCCGGAGCTGTTTAGCCTGGGTTTAATGGTTTAATCACCCCAGAGCCTGGAAGCTGAGGGTAGAATCGAAATCCCGCTACTAAAACGTTGTTATTTTAGGCATTGTGCCTTATCCAAGCTGTAACCTCCTGTTCCTATGGAGGAGCCGAACATAAAGGGCTGGAAGGACCTTGGGGAAAGGTTGAGCCCCATTGGATAGCCAGGGACACGGGATGGGGAGGATGCAGTTATCGGTCCCATGGATAACACAGCCCCTGGACAGGTGCATCCCTTGGGAACAGGAACCTCCCTCAGGCCTCAAACCTTCTCCTGAGCAAGGACAGGAGCGGCTTTTGCTCCTCCCAGAATGGCAAAACTCAGAATCCTCAGCTTTTCCATGCCCTCCTGGCGGGAACACCCACAGCTCCCCGGCTGAAATCCTCTCCAGCTTTGCTCCCTGCAACCTCCCCACCATTCTGGGGTTTTCCTAAAGGGATTATCATGGAATCATGGGATGGATTGGGTTGGAAGGACCTTAAAGATCATCTCATTCCACCCCCTGCCATGGGCAGGGACACCTTCCACTATCCCAGGCTGCTCCAAGCCCTGTCCAGCCTGGCCTTGGGAAATTCCAGGGATCCAGGGGCAGCCACAGCTTCTCTGGGAATTCCATCTCAGAGCCTCCCCACCCTCACAGCCAGGAATTCCTTCCCAATATCCCATATTTCCCTGCCCTCTGGCATTAGGAAGCAATTCCCTGTGTCCTGTCCCTCCATCCCTCATAAAAGATCTCTGTCAATCTTTCCTGTCAGCTCCTTCAGAATACGAAATCCCCAGCCAGGTCCACCTGGAGCCTTCTCTTCTCCCAGTTAAAGCAGGTTCAGGTAATTTTGGGATACATCCAGGCCCACCCCTTAGCAAAAACCAGGAAAACACAAGAGAATTGCCATAAAAGCAGCAACCGTTCCCAACCCAGGTCCAGCGGAGATTCCAGCGCTGGAAATCGCGGCGTGGAATTCACTTTGAAATCCTGACACTTATCTGCCTGGACCAACAGCAAATATGTACCTTGGCTGCCTCCCACTTCCCAGGGATGGCTGGGAAGAGCCTGGCTTAACACTGCGGTTTCACCCGGCTCCGGGACGGAAAAGGAGCCCATGAGAAAATGATTCCGCCGGACTTAAAATAAATAAATGAATCCCATTTCTTGAGGAGTTTCAGGGAACATGGTGGATGCAGTGAGGGGGTGGCCAGAAATATTTGGCTAGGTAGCATTCTCCTTAAATCAGGAATGAGAACATGAGGCTGCAATAGGCAGGGCTGGGGGAATATTTCAGGAAATCGGAGCATCCCACACAGGGCTCAGCAGGAAGCAGAGGCAGCAGCTTTGACTTGTGCACAAAGATGCCACAAATGACAGAAAAACACAGAAGATTTCGGCTCCCAGTAAATTCCTGTCAACAAACAAACCTCGGGGACAGTAGGAAAAGTGGCGGCTCCATTCCGGAGCTCCCTGATGGTTTTGAGACACAACGGGAGCACAGCACACATTTTGTTCTGCTCTTTCCCTTCAGATTTTGCACATCTGCTCTTGCACTGATTTAACCCCGAATCTGAAGTTCAGATGATGCTGAGGAAGGCGGCGAAACCCCATAAAGTCCACAAAACCCCAGATTTTTAATGATGATCAGTCACGAATCAGTTCCTGCTCCCATTTAAAGGCAGGAAAATCCAGAAAATCTGATTGCTAAGATGTTTTTCACATGCAAACTCACTAAACCACACTTTTGTTATCCCGACTGCACTAAAGTCTAAATTTCTATTTATCTCTCAACTATGACACAATTTCTTTTGTATTTAAAGATGCCAGGGCAAAAAGAAATGCAACAATTCCCAAAATCCTGGCTTCCTTCTGCTGATCCAGAAATCTGTCCAACCCCAGTGCACTCCCACAAATAATATCAAGGAAACAACTTTTTTGGCCCCAGGAACTTCAAGAAGAAATCCACAGACAGCTCCATTCATGGAGCTCATTCCCTGCTCCGGGCAGATCAAGGAGTCTGGATTTAGAGGAAGATCAAACTTGACCTCTGGCTCTCACCTCCACCAGTTTTTAGGCATGGAGGGAACAGAGAAAATGCAATAAACCTCAAAATAGAGACTTGTGAAGAATCCCAGAGAATTCCAAAAGGGGCTCTGCCAGCATAAATACAATTAGACAATATTTAACCTTCAGTAGCATCGAGCTGTCAAATAAATATTCCCAAGAAGACAACTTAAAAGAATGGGAAAAAAAACAGCTCCACACCATTCCTCCTCCTCCTTCCAGAGAGAAAAAAGGGATAATAAGAATAGATGAGAGCACAGGACAAATGTCCTGGAAACAAACCTTCATTTCATTGCTCAAGCCAATGGATTTTTAATCCATGGCCAAAAGAAAGAGAGGACCAGATAGGAAAGGGCAGGAAAATGGAAATGTTTTTCCCTTTCCATTGCAATGGTGAGGCTGCTTCCAGCTGGGATCCTGGATGGAGATGCTGCAGGGCTGCTGAAGGTGCTCCAAAGAGCTTTTTTCATCCTCTGACTGATGAAAAAAAGACAAAAAAAAACGAGGCCATTTAAACTGAACCAAATGGCTTTTCTGCTCATCAAACATTCCTGATAGAAAGCAACCAAAATCCAGGGACTCCCACCCAAATTTCCACACTCCAGATCAATTAAAAGGATGGAGAATATCCCAAGAGCTGCATTCCTTAAAAAGGGCCCGTTCTGTCACCAGCATCCCCAGAGCTCCCCACACAATTCCCAGCTGCCCAGAGATGTCCAATGCCAAGAGCTCAACCCTTTAATTAATAATCCTTCCATGTTCCTTGGGAACATCCACCAGGACTCACCATCTCCAGGAAAAATGGGGCTCCAAAACTTCCCATGAAGAGCTGGAATCACCCTTAGAAATCACTGCCATAAAGCTTTTATGGGATGTAGATCAGGGCAGAAAAAGGGCATTGAACGGGAACGAGCCACAGATAAATCGGATGTTCGGGATGACAGTGTGGATAATGGAAAAGAAAAACTCCAGCAGTTCCTTGGACGCCCTTTGGTTTATTGGGATTATCCAGGGGTTACTCTGCACATCAAGGTTTATTTAACTTCAAAAACAAAAAAAAATAAAAACCAAACTTCTTCCCCAGTGCCAGACCTGAACTTTGGATGGAAGCAAGGCTTGAAGGCAGCTCTGCCCAGCTCTCATCCTCCTTCCATCAAAAGCCTGGAGACAGAGCAGGGAATTCAAACAGCTCCATGCTGAGAAGTGTCAGCTATGGGAGCCAGCACTGCCATGGAGCTGATCCATTGTTTTCACTGGAGCCTCCCCAGCTTCTCTTTCTCACTAAAAATCAGGAGAAAACCTTCCTATCTCCCACTTTGGAGGTGGATCCTGCTTTTAGGTGGGTTCTGGGCTTGTGAAACGTTTACCGGAGCTCACTGTTTCCAGGTGAAGCCAAGCAGGTGGATTTTCCCTGGAGTTTGTGACAGCTGGCAAATGCTCCAGGGACAAAAAGTGCTGAATTCCTGCTCAGCATTCAAGATCCTTCAAACACAAAGGTCTGAAAGCCAGCAGTATTCCATAAATGAGGTGAAGACCAGGTTGGAGGGGGTTTGGAGCAGCCTGGGATAGCGGAAAGTGTCCCTGCCCACGGAACAAAGTGAGCTCTAAGGTCCCTTCCAACCCAAACCATTCCAGGCCATAAAATAAAGTCAGTGCCCTCTGCAGGTGCTTAAACACCTGCCAAAAACCTCTTGAAAACTGGGTGTGGGGTTTAAAAACAGAGCAAAAGGATAAAAACAACCACAAAATGCCACACGTACAGGAGCACTTTGTGTGGGTATCGCAGCTCAGCCTCGCTGGGGGACTTCTCTCCCGTTTTCCAGAGGGAAAACTCATCCTTTTGTGCAATGGAATGGGAACAACCAAAAGAGGGAGAAGCAACAACTCTCCCAGGAGTCACAGCTGCTGTGGCCACAGCTGGAGAAGAGTCAGAGTGGTCCCACATCTGTGATTTTCTTTTCCAAACCCATCTGTGCCATGGGACACAGGTGAGAACCCTGCAGGTGACACTGCCCATGCCACACCTCCCAATCCTCCTTCCCGGCCAAACCCATCCCGAATCCCGGCACACCCCGGGCAGGGGGAGCTCAGCTCTCCTGAAGGATGCACAGAACGGGGANCTCTCATCCTCCTTCCATCAAAAGCCTGGAGACAGAGCAGGGAATTCAAACAGCTCCATGCTGAGAAGTGTCAGCTATGGGAGCCAGCACTGCCATGGAGCTGATCCATTGTTTTCACTGGAGCCTCCCCAGCTTCTCTTTCTCACTAAAAATCAGGAGAAAACCTTCCTATCTCCCACTTTGGAGGTGGATCCTGCTTTTAGGTGGGTTCTGGGCTTGTGAAACGTTTACCGGAGCTCACTGTTTCCAGGTGAAGCCAAGCAGGTGGATTTTCCCTGGAGTTTGTGACAGCTGGCAAATGCTCCAGGGACAAAAAGTGCCAAATTCCTGCTCAGCATTCAAGATCCTTCAAACACAAAGGTCTGAAAGCCAGCAGTATTCCATAAATGAGGTGAAGACCAGGTTGGAGGGGGTTTGGAGCAGCCTGGGATAGCGGAAGGTGTCCCTGCCCATGGAACAAAGTGAGCTCTAAGGTCCCTTCCAACCCAAACCATTCCAGGCCATAAAATAAAGTCAGTGCCCTCTGCAGGTGCTTAAACACCTGCCAAAAACCTCTTGAAAACTGGGTGTGGGGTTTAAAAACAGAGCAAAAGGATAAAAACAACCACAAAATGCCACACGTACAGGAGCACTTTGTGTGGATATCGCAGCTCAGCCTCGCTGGGGGACTTCGCTCCCGTTTTCCAGAGGGAAAACTCATCCTTTTGTGCAATGGAATGGGAACAACCAAAAGAGGGAGAAGCAACAACTCTCCCAGGAGTCACAGCTGCTGTGACCACAGCTGGAGAAGAGTCAGAGCGGTCCCACATCCGTGATTTTCTTTTCCAAACCCATCTGTGCCATGGGACACAGGTGAGAACCCTGCAGGTGACACTGCCCATGCCACACCTCCCAATCCTCCTTCCCGGCCAAACCCATCCCGAATCCCGGCACACCCCGGGCAGGGGGAGCTCAGCTCTCCTGAAGGATGCACAGAACGGGGATCACATCACTGGAGTCATTAAAATTCCCACTCCCTGAAGGCGTGGGGGGATTAATCCCCCTCTCCCAGCCACATTCCAGCTGGGGAATTCCATTGGATCCCCTTAAACCCCAAAGAAGCGGGTGTTGTGTCCAGGTCACCCCATTCCTGGGCACTGTCACACGATGCTGAACCTCGGCCCAAAGTGGTGGCAAAGTTTTGGTGCTGGGCAGCACTTCCCTTGTTTACAGTCAATCTGGAACAAGCTTTTCTTGGAGAAAAAAAGGCCTTTTTTAGCACAAACAGAGCAATCAGCCTGAGCTGAGATGTCTGGATATCAAATCCCCCCCAAACAGGAGCTGCGGTTCGGACCCACCTCGCTGGGAAAAGGCTGCTGGAAGAGTTTGGTTTTTTTCAAAGGACTGAGCTGGCATTTTCTGAAGCCCAGGCTCGCTCCTGCTCTTGCACAGGGAGGAGCCACTGGGAACAGGCTGAGGAAGCCGTGGATTTAAGGGAAGGCTCAACACAAATCCAGTGTAAGCTCGGGATAGATAAGAGAGGCTGGTGGGAGATAAGGAGAACAAGTGCTGGCTTGATGAGGAACCCAGGAGAGCTCGGGCCAGGACCGAAGGGTGCAGGTGAATCTGTGAACAGGCTCAGTCTCACACACCGAGAGCAATTACCACTAATTAAATTAATTGCCTTTCTCCTGGTGTAGAATCATGGAATGGTTTGGGTGGGAAGGGACCTTAAAGCTCATCCAGTTCCAATCCCAACCCCTCCCACCATCCCAGGGTGCTCCAAACCCTGTCCAGCCTGGCCTTGGACACTTCCAGGGATCCAGGGACACCCACAGCTTCTCTGGGCACCCTGTGCCAGGGCCTCCCCACCCTCACAGGGTGGAATTCCTTCCCAATATCCCATCTGTCCCTGCCCTCTGGCAGTTTAAAACCACTGCCCCTTGTCCTGTCATCATTTGCCCCTGTAAAAATCCCTCTCCCTCTTTTCTGACCCAGCCCAAAGTCACCCCCAGCTCTGCTCCCGCAGCCAAACCCCGAGCTGAAGCACCAGACTGGAACAGGACATGATTCTCTCAGCCACACCAACACCAGATCCTCCACTTTAACTGCAGGCCATGTTTTCCCAAATTATGGGAGACAAGGATCCAACTCTCTGCTCTGAAACGAATATTGGGGACGATTTCAATTAACTTGGCAGCACTTCAGCCTGAGAGCCTTAATGAAGGAGAACTCCACTCTTGCCAGTCACCCAGTCCAGTTCACCCTTTCTGATGGAAATCATGGAATCACAGAATCATTTAAGCTGGAAAAAGCCTCCAGGACCATCAAGCCCAAGCTGTGCCCGATCCCCACCCCGTCCCCAGCCCAGAGCACTCAAAGCCACGTCCAGTCCTTCCTTGGACACCTCCAGGGGTGGGGACTCCAAACCTCCCTGGGCAGCCCCTGCCAAGGCCTGACCACCCTTCCCATGGAGAAATTCCTCCTGAATTTCTCCGAAGAACGAAACCTCTGCCTGCAAAAGGCATTTTTGTTTGTTTCCTTTCTCTCGAGGCCAGGCCAGAAGTCGGTCACAAGAGCTGTGCAGAAACAATTTGCTTAGGGAAAGGGTTTCCCAGTTTCTGCAAGCCCAGCGTTCCCATTCCACCCACTTACATTCCTGGATTAAGGGAAAATAAAATCACATCCGCAGGCCGGTCAGCGGTTACACAGGTCGAGATCCAGGAACATGGCAAAGGGCTGGAAGAAAATTCCACGCCTGGAAAGCTGCTGGAAGAAGTTCTGCACTCCCTCCAGCCCCGCCATTTCCATCAGGCCTCGTTAAGGAGTATTTTATCCCTTCGAATCATTTGCATAATTGCCGCAATCAAAGGCACTACTTTACAGTAATAACTTTAATGGCAGATTTTTCCTTAAACATTCTTTTTTTAAATGCACCAAGGCTGGTGCATCCATGTGCCAGGAGAAATACAGGCAGGAGGTGACACTCAGGGAACACAGGGTGGGGAGAGGGACCAGTTGCTTTTTGTTTTTGGGATTATTTCTGCTTTATCCTGCTCAAGATGCATCCTAGAACCGAAGTTTTTGCCAGTTAAACAGCAGCCTGGTTGTACACTGGCAATTCCCTGCTTTTTTCCCCCATTAATTTTCCTACTATTGTCTTATTAGGAGGCAGTCTGGCTCATTTCCAGGCTAAGACCAAGTTTTTGGGGGGAGAGTCCAAATCTCAACCTTTGGTTTGCCTTCACAGACCCCTGGGATGGTTGGGGTGGGAAGGGACCTCAAAGCCCATCCCATTCCAATGGGCAGGGCCACCTTCCATGGGGGATTTTTGCTAACAAGCAGGAGCTTTGCCCCGTTTTCCTCAGCTCCACGGAGACAGGAACATGGAGACAACACCTCCAGGGCCTCAGCAGCCTTGTAGGGTTTATTTTGAAGATGGGCAAGAACCATTGGCCTAACTTTTCATATAAAACACAGACTTAGAGCAAACAAGCTCAGCTCCAACTGGAAGTTGGGATTTCCACCCTCCAGCTCCTGACCGCGATTCCAAGGTCCGTGTCCTCCCGGAAACCTGACAGGTGTTCCACCATTCCATCACCAACTCCGTGCTGGGATGCTCCTCATGGAAAGCATCCCCGGGAGCATTGTGGATTTACCCAAGCAGGCTCCACACCTCATCCCCGGGGCACCAAAAGATTTGGGGGAACACTCGCCCTTAATTGATGCTCCCAAACGAGCCAGAGCCCAGCCAAAGCCCCGCCGCCCTTTAATGCAGCCCTAATGACATTAAACCCAAACGCCCTCGTGAACACGGGCCGAGGCTGGGGAGGGAATCAGACAAGCCATAAATTAAAGCAGAGGATATGAATTCCATGCAGGCTGCAGTGTTGGGGTTAACGTGGGTCTGGAAGCAGTTTAGGGAGAACCTGGAGTGGCTAAGGGCCAGCTCTGAGCGGAGTCGCTCTGGGCTAATCGTTTCCTTCAGGCAGGCTACTCCAGCTCACTAATAGGTTTTAATAAAAACTTCCAATTGGGCCAGTAAACCCCTCATTAAGCTGTTTTTAAAGCATGAATTTAAGAGGGCCGGGGGTAAAAGGTCAGGGGGAGTTTTTAATTCAGACCGGCTGGCAAAAGGTGCTGTTGTGATTGAAAACACCAGAGTTCAAGTGTCCAGGGCCACATAAACATCCGACTCTGTCACTAGACCTGCCTAAGTGACAGCTTGAAAAATAGATTTAATAAGACACAGAGAAAAGTTTCCCACTCTTACACGAGCAACAGGAACAGCAGATCCCAATATTAGGCAGGAATGGGAACGGTGGGGAAGCAGCCCTGGCCCTCCCATCCCGGTGTGGGGGGATGGATAAAGAGCAGCCCATGACCAGCCAGGTCTCCAGCCATTCCCAAGGGCTCCAGGACACTCAGATCCAGGGGGAGAAGGGAGCAGAGCTCCCTGGGAATAACACGGAGCAGCCCAACCCCACATCCCGCTGCCAGGGTCCCCCCACACACCCAGCTCCAGGAGGAACCAGCGCCATGGGATGGCGGCACGGGAATTCCCTGCTGCCACGTGAAACATCAGCGGGTTTGGGTTGGGGGGGACCTTCAGGCTGGTCCAGTTCCACCCCCTGCCATGGGCAGTTTCCTGCTGTCCCAGGTTGCTCCTGGTCAGCTCCGACCTGGCTTTGGAAGCTTCCAGGGATGGGGCAGCCAGGGAATTCTCCTGGGCAACCTCCTGCACCGCAGAAGGATCTGCAGGGATCTCCAGCTGAGCTCTGAGCACCCAGCCCAGCCCCATCCCCACCTCAGCACACTCAAACCGAGCTCTGGACCTGCACCAGTGAAGTTTGACCTCAGCTGTTCCATTTTCCTCTCCTTTTCCCCCACGACCACAGAGCTGCTCTCTCGGACAGCGCAGCTAAAGGAAAACGTCCCCCCTTCCTTGGGAACACGCACTCACAGAGCAGAAACGGCTCCATCTCACCCAGAACCCCAGCTGTGCACTCTAACATTTAATTTTATGTCAATGCACATCGAAAATTCGAGATCCCTGAAGACCTTTTAAAAGAAAATCCTCCTTGGAACAATTTGCATTGAAGCAAAGAGTGAGGATTTAACAAGTGATGGAGAATTACAAATACTCGGCTCTCAACTTTTTATTCTACTTCTAATCAAAACACACTTCAGCTCAAATTCTGAGCTAATAGATGCAATCTAAAAATTGGGGGGTGTTTTGGGTAGGAACTCAAGTTATTTGTTCATTCCATGTTTATAGATAATGGAAAAAAACTCCAGAGTTCGTTCAGGGATTGTCTTCTCTCCACACCAAAATTAACAAGGAAGTTTACTGGGAGAGGAGGGGGAAAAAAAAAAAAAAACAAAACCCAAAAAACTTTTCCTTTTAAAATGTGCTTCTAATTCTGGCCTGCAAGGAGGGCAGAAGACAGGCTCCCTGGAATGATCCCTAAGGAAACATTTGCTTTGGCTCCAAACAGGACACTCTGGAGCATCAGGAGTCAAAGAAGATCAGCTGCTCCTCCATCCTCTCTGCTTAATGATCCCATTGATAGCCACGAGGTCAACAGATGCATTCCTGCCTTTTCTGCCTGCTCCTTGCTGGGAATAGGGATTGCTGCTCCATGATGGCCATGGAACAGCCAGGATCTCTCTGGACAGTGACCTCATTTTCCCTGGATTTTCACTCTACACAGATTTACTACAACTCTCTCCATCCTTGCACTTTTCCTGCTTTTAACTCCCCAGTGCCCCCTTTTTTTTTTGGCCAAGACAGACCCAGGACCATCAAAGTCTCTCCTGAATATCTGAAAACAAGAAGGCAGAGCAGGAAAAAAGAGGACAAGAAAGCCTGGGAAAGAGAACCACCTTTCCCAAGCCTCTGTTAGAGCAGGGATAATGAATCCCTACACTGAACCAGAATTCCACTGGGGGGAAAAAAGCAATCCTTTGGGGTATCTCAGGCAGAAACTTCACCTAGGAGAAGAACCCTAGGGACAAAATCAGCAACAGTGGCACCACCACACACCTGGGGAAGCGGTTGTGGTCTCATTCTGAGCCAGGAGAACACAGATCCCGAATTCTGAGGAATGGTGAAGCAGCAAGTTGGCCTTGGGGGTTCCTTCTGATCCCAGCACCACGGTGGGAACCTGGAGAGGGAGGCAGAGCTGCCATGGCTGGAGCTGAGCCAGGCCAGGACACCTGGAAAGGGGCTCCAACAGGGAGAACACGAGGGAAAGCCCTCGGAACAGCAAAGCTCAAGTGGAGATTTAGGCTGAGGGTGGAGAAGCCACGAAAGCTCTGCAGGAGCAGCCTGTGCTCCATGGAGGACAGGCAGCACCTCCATCCATCCATCCATCCATCCATCCATCCATCCATCCATCCAAGAGCAATCCAGCCAGGAATGCTCCCACCAGAGCAGTGCCCTGCAGAAAACAGGGAGGACAAGGGGCCCTGGATCTGTGCCCATCCATAGGGAAGGATCCCACGTGCCACCACCACCACCCCCTCACTGAGGGCACCACGCTGGGTCTAAAGCCAGATCCACAGCAGAACAACAATAAATAAAGCCTGAAGTTATCCCAGCTCAGCGGATTCCAGGGCAGCACAACCCCTGGCTGATGCCCGCTCCGGGATCCGCATCCCGGAGCAACTCCTCACCTTCCAGGGATAAAAAACCCAACGTGGTGCTTTGCATTCCTATTTCCCAGCTCGTTCCCTCCAGTGAGGGGTGGTTTTAATCACTTTTCCCTGCCACGAGTGAGAGCAAAGAGCAAAACCCGTGGCAATACCAGTTGATCCCATTTGGCCTAACAGCTTGTTGTTATTTCCAGGCTCTGGAGTTCTTTAAAATTCATAGGGACAGCCTGGAGTTTGAATAGAGGCTACCAAAATCCATCCTGAGATGTATCCAAAAAAACCCCACACTTCCTGGAGGGGAATAGGAAACAGTCAGCACTTACAAAGAACTCTCCAGGAATTTTTTTTTTAATTTTTTTTTTTTAAAGGATCTTGCTTTGAAGTAGATTCTCCCAAAGATCCAGGCTTCCAGAGCTCAGCAATATTTAATGTCCTGCCCCAGCAATGGGTGACAACGCTGTTGTTTCAGCTATATTATAACAAAAATATTGTGGTTTTCCTGTATTCTAACAAAAGTAACCCAACATTTACATCTCCTTCATCTCATTCCGAAGGAGCCCTCCGGCCAAAAACAAGGAAGGGAGAGACCCCACTGCGTACAAAGGGCTGCAGTGCTCCTTGCAGGGTGGCTCTCCACTTGGGACACGCGGAAAGGCCAAAAAAAGATGAAACACCACTTGGAAAAAAAGAAAAAAAAAAAGAAAAAAAGTAAAAAAAAAGGCCATTTTTCTATCTACACCCATCAGCGACACATCCAGAGGATGAGCAACTCGAGGGCAAGGGCTCAGGGTTTGTGTTGTCCTGGATGAAATATCCACATTCAGCAGGGAAAGAATATTCATGGATTATATTCCTCTGCTTCTCCACTTGAAGAAATTCCACCTCAATATTCCCACAAACCCTCAAACGGTTTGGTCACTTCATGATTAAAACAATCCATTGGAAACTCTGAGACAGCTGCAATTCCCACAAGGAAAAGGGATCCAACCTCCCTAACACTCACACACACATGGACTTTAACCATGCTTGTGCCTCCTGTCAGAATAACCAGATTCCATTTGGGACCGGCTGATGCTAAAATGGGAATTCAATCCCATTTCCATCCCAATCTGGGAATACAAATCCCATTCCCATCCACACCACAATCCAGCACCCTTCTCCACCCACCCATCCCACGGCACGAGCACATTCCTGAAGGGAGAAGGCACAGCCAAATGGGCTGCTTTAAGACACTATTCCATGGCAGTAATTCCCAGAAAATCAGCAGCACACCAGCTTTCCTAATATTTCCACAGGGAGTAATGCTCGCCACCAGGATTTCTAATTTTCCATTTAGGAATGGGTTGGAAAAATGAAAAAAAACCAACCTGGGCAAAGCATATCCCAACATCCCAGGGAAAAGCCCACGATGGGAATAAGAGGTTCCTGACATCCAAATCGCCTGTGGAAAGGGAATTTGGCAGGAACAGGTTTGCTCTCAGGAATACCCTTCATTTGCTTCATGTAAAACAGAACCCTCCAAATAATTCTGTTGGTAGTTCCTGAACCCTTCCACCACCTCTCCTCAGGCTCAGTTTACAGAATTTCCTTCCTTTAAGGGCAGGTGGGCAGAAAGAAATGCAGCGAAAGATAATCAAAAGCTTAAAAAACAGATGGAACTTAAACAAAAATACCCTTAATTAAAAAAAAAAAAAAAAAATCTAAATTTAAACACGCGAGAGAAAGGGCAAACAAGCTGGAGCAACGGAAAAGCTACATACCCAAAAATGCATCAATTAATGATTTCTGCAGCTTTTGGCTCATTTTTAGTCACTTACCAAAGGAATACCTGCAAAACAAGATGAAGAAAAGGCAAAATAATTAGTATTGGGGTTGACAAATTCAAGGGAACGAAATCTTGGGTTAAGATTTATTTCTCACATTTGGGGATTGAAAACGCAGTCAAGAGTACAGAAAATCCTGAACCATGTAAAACGGAGCACGAATGGGAAAATGCTGCTGCCTGGACGAGGAAAAAAGAGAAAATTCCCAAATTTTTTGGGCTATTCACTGATCCAAGGAATTGCTCCCCTTCTCTGGATAAAGCAGCAGACACAGAAGGGACCCCCCTGCCCCAAATCCCACCAGGTCTGGGCTTCCCAAGGGCTGCTCCTGGTTTTCCCATTGGAATTCCCTTTAGCCTTAGCTGCACTAAGGTGGTTTTCTGTAAGACGACCAATTCTGATTAAAACTGACTTTTAATCCTGAAGTTAAGCGAGTTTTAAGCTGCTGTTCTTCACCTGGTGTTTGTTCCCAGTCTGGCTTCAATCCCGCGTCAGGCCTTTATTATTTGTATCTGCAGCATATTAAACCAACGCCAACCAACAAAAAAAACAAAAA
>VZTX01005570.1:0-10430 GCA_013400915.1 Pardalotus punctatus
GGCGGGGGGGGAGGGGGTTCTCTGCCCGAGTTTTTACTCCCCCCTTCAGGTGCTGGCGACCAATCAGAGCCCCGCTCTCATCCCCGCCAGGGGTATCTCCGCCAATCAGGGCGTACTTTTCATCGTGGCGCTCCACCCCCCATAGGGGGAGGTGGTGTGGGCGCCGCGGGCAGCGCCCCCTACTGGGGGGGTGGGGGAGCGCCGGGCGCCCCCTGGTGGCGGGAAGGGCCGGGGGGGGAGGGGGAGGAACGCACGCCTCTCACACACCCCTCACACACCCTTCACTCCGAATTTTCCAGGACAGGTAGGGCCAGGCCCATCCCCTGCTCCTTCCTGCATAACGAGGTGACTCCCAAACTTCTCGTGGGCTCCCAGCCATGATGCTCTGCAGCCCCTTCAGCCCCATCTGGCAGCTCTTCGGAATGTAATTGCCTAAAATTGTGTCAAAACCAGCGGATTCAACCAGAATTTTACTTAAAGCTGATAAACTAAAATCTGAGATATGGACTATTAATATCTGTCATGGGTCAACCCGAGAGAAAATGCCCACAAAAGGGCTCCTTCTGCCTAAAAGGGCCCTAAATGGTGCTCTAACTTTTTTTTTTTTTTAATGGTATATGCGTCTGAGTCCTAAATGTCTGCTCAAAGAAGGAAAATGATTACTATTCTTCAAAAATTTAACTAATTGGTCATTCCAGGGGGGCTACTGCCATACTTGTGTTGAGTATTTATCTATTTGTATTATGGTGGTAAGGAAAAACGTCCCTTTCTTACCCCTCATGTGCCATTGGCACACAGTCAGGTAGCTCTTTAATCCAGTAGGTCAGTGCATATTTGTTAAGCCCGACAATCCCTGTGTTTAGGACCTTTTAGGTTTATTCCAAATTGCTTCATGGACTGTGTGCAAACCACTATTCACTGCAGTGTGGGCAGCTACAGATCCTGCAATGGGCCATTGTGGCCAACTGATCAAAGTCCAGGAGGACAGGAAGGGGAAATTAGGGTTAAAAACGAATCACTCCTTTTACAGAACTGGTTCTGCTCAGTCTCTGTGTTGGAGGAACAGCGAGAGGGTCAGATCTTGGTGCCATTAAGTGTAAACCTCCTTTAAGTGTGTCCTTCTAAAGCCTGGACTAGTCTTTTAAATTAAGAACTGCTGTTGTAAATCAAAATCATCCCCTGTTGTACTGACCCAGCCCCTTCTGTCAGCAATCAAAATTTGAAAAACAGTCCACAGAGACACAGATTTTCTAAACTGTTTATAAACTTGATCTTAAAATGTTAGATACAGTTTTTAAACCTCAAGTGAGTAGAATTAGTTTCATTTAGAAGTTTGTTGGTTTTTTTCACCTTCACTATACTTTTTTGTGCCTCTGGGCAGTTCTCTTAATTTAAATTATGTGAGTCGTGGAGCCAATTTATTTCTCTGTCCTGTAAAACCAATTTCAATTTCATTATACCATGCTGAAACTTTAGGAGAACAAATACTACAAGGAAATACTTAAGAGCAAACAAGACTGCTTTATTTCTTACCAATTTTAACAGCTCCATGTATTACTTATTAAAAAATCAAAGTGCAGTTTTATTTGGGATTTCCAAGAGTCTCCCTAACATTTTTGAAGACTTCCAGGCTTCACCACAAGAGGTGTAGTCCCACGATGACATGAAGAACAGTGCCCTTTCCTGAAACAGGGTTCATATTGAAAGTTGTTCCACAGGTTACTTTTTTCCCCTTATAGTCAAATCAGTGCAAGTTCACCGTGGATGCATCAAGCCTCCAGATGCTGGTCTGATTCGTCCCCTGCAGTATCTGGCATCTGATGTGATGTCCATTGTAATTCCCACATTTCATGTGTTGTTTCTGATGCTTTAGCACAGGCTTTGTTTTCCCCCACAGCCTTGATCTGGCCTTCACATGAGGTTAATTTATTTTTTTCTAATTGGCATAGTTCAGGTGAATTACATGAAACACCCCCCTCTACCTCCAGGCTGGAATGTGCTGTAACCCTCCTGAAAATCCTCCTTTCCCCGCTCAATTCCCCGGTCATCAAATCTATGTCTCCATCCCTGCATCACCTCATTTGGGTGCTGCTGCTGCAGCAGTTTATCCTGTCTTGCCTGTTCTGTCTCCTCCCCCTGGACACTCCAAGGTTCATTTTTCCACTAGTTCCCACATGGAGGCAAGTGTACTGACTGTCTTCTCCCCCATTTCAGATTCCAGGTGGAAAAGCACACTGCACCTCCACCCCATTTAATTTACTCATGACTATCTTTTTGTCTTCTTTCCCTTGGGCCTCCTCACGCCTTCCTTTCTGCCAGAAAAAACACTCCTAAGTCTCTCCCTTAAACACAAGCCTCCCACACCTGGACCACACTCCCTAAAGCTCCTCCCCAACCTTCTCTCAGACCCCCTAGAATGATTTTCTATTTTTTGCCCATCTGTGTGGATCTTTCAGGTTTTGTTGGGGTTATTGGATTTTTTTCCATGACATAATCCCATTTTGAGGAGCACATAGATTAAATATGACAAAGAAAAATGCTTAAGTGCTCTAAAGTCATTTGAGTTATAGAAGCAGCCGCTGTCTCCCTGGCCCTGGTGACCTCCCAGCCTCATTCTGTGCATGACAAGTAGGTACTTAGGCCTAGATTCCTAAATTAAACTGCACGTGGAATTGGGCTACGCTTTGTGGCACCTACCTCCTGCCCTTGTGCAAGTCAGCAGCTGGCTGTGATTTAAAACTGCAATCTTGATGATGGAAAAACTTCAGCTCTGTCCCTGTGTCTGTTAGAACCTGCTGATTTATAATGCCACTGAAATGTAATTACTTTTCATCCTAAACAGAGAATACAGAACATGAATTCACTAGTTTAGAGTAAGCCACAATAAATTTAATTAAAGTGGTCTCATGTAAAACACATACAAGTACAATAAAGTTATTTTATTTTGGCTCTCACCATCATTATTTCCCCCCCCAAAAAAGTGCATTTTAAATTTTTTTAGCATGCTAAATTAATCCCTTTAACTTTAAGAAAAAAACTGATTAAAACAAGTTTGAGGATGTTGTAATAGCATCTACATCAACTCAAAATTTTCAATTTTATTTTAAATTAAAAACATACCATGAGCTAAGCTATTTCACTTCATGCATTCACTATTGGCTCTTTTTTGCCTGATTTGTCCCCAACCAAGTGACATTTTTTCCCCAATATTTAATAATATTGTGTTGATTTTGCATGGCCTGCCTTTTGGTAGCGGGGGGTGCCACAGAGATGGCTGCAGTGAGAAGCTGCTGGAAGCTTCCACCATGTCCAGCAGAGCCACTCCCTGATGGCTCGGAGGATGGATGTGCTGCTGGCCAAGCCAAGATATTGGGTACACCTCTGTGATAACATACCTAAGAAGAAATTCAAAACAAGGTAGGGCATGCAGTTTTTCCTAGCCAGAGAAGTGGAGGAGGTGAGAACATGTGTGGGAAACAACATGGAGACACCAAGGTCAGTGGAGAAGGAGGGGGAGGAGGGGCTCCAGGCACCAGAGCCAACAATCCTCTGCTGGCTGTGGTGATGACCATGGTGAAACAGCTGCGCCCCCCATGGGGTCCACAGGGGTGCAGAGATTCACCCCCAGCCCGTGGAGGAGGTGCCCCACGCTGGAGCGCGTGGATGCCTGGAGGAGGCTGCTATCAAGTGGGAGAGCTGGTCAAGAGAAGGGGCCCTGCTCCCAGGCTGAAGCAGCCTGTCCTTGGAGGACTGCACCCCATGGATGAGTGACCCATGCTGCAGCAGTTTTGGGAGGACTGTCTGCCCATGGGAGGAAATCATATTGCAGCAGTTTCAGGGAGACTGCTGCACATGAGATAGACCCATACTGGAGAAGTTCATGGCAAACTGTCTCCCATGGGAAGGACCCCATGGTGCAGCAGAGGAAGGACTCCTCTCACTGAGCAGCAGAAAATCTCAGTGATGAACTAACAAAACCCTCCCCACCCTGTTCCCTGTGCTGTAGGTGGGAAGGAGGGAGGGGTTGGAGGGAAGAATGGTGTCCTTAAGGGCTAATTTTACTTCTCATTATCCTCTTCTGACTCTGTTAGTGATAAGTTTACTTTGTATAACTAAGTTGAGCCTGTTTTGCCCTTGGAATGCTTTCTTCCGGTCCTTATGTCAACTCATGAGCCCTTAATTTAATTTTTTTTCTCTCCTCTGCCCAGATGTGGCAGGGGAGAGCAAGTGAGTGGTTGTCATGGGTGCCTGGCATTTGGCCAGTGTCAAACTATGACAGAGGCACAGAAATAAGCCAGGAAACAACTTGCATCAACCCTCCCCTACCCCCAAGTCTTCACTGGGCATTTGGTAAAAGATACGGCAGGTTTTAGGAAAAGGCAGCTTTTCAGTTCACTGAAAATCTATTTAGCAAAGCCCTGTTGGGGTGTAGGGATAGGAAAAGTGAGTCCTGATGCCAATGCCTGTAGGGAAAATACTTTGCCACTCACACACCAGTATCTCCCAGACTCCATTAGAACAATATTTATAAAGGCAGCTGCAGCTCCTTATGATGCCTTGGGATCTCATGGTTTAAGAAGACAGAAATCAACTGTTCAGCATTTCACAGCTTTTGCTGCAAACTCTCTCTGCAAGAGTCTGCAGGGTGAGAAAGAGATTTTTCCTTGTGCTCAGCCACTCCTGTGGAGCTCCAGCCTTTCTGCAGGCAGCAGGTTGCAAATTTCAGTCAGCCCAGTTTAGGCAAGTACAGAACTCCAGTGCAACCCAGTTCTTCTCTGCATTGCCAGACTTGTTCATTCTTGGAGCATTTCCCAGAAATCTGCACTGAACAGATGTAGTTCAACTTAAAATCCAGGTCAGCTACTTCTTTAGCTGGTATTACTGTTGATCTGGTGCACACATTTCTTCTCTGGGAAGGATCTCAGCTACTATGATCCTGACAGCACTGAACTGCCAGCACCCAACACCACTGGCTAATTTCTCCCTGGAGTTCAGGTGTCTACAGCCCAGCCCTGGTTGCGTAGAAGCATTGCCAGTAGTAGGAAATCATTTGTGCTTCAGCTGCAAAGTAAACACAGAGGCTGTTCAGGTTTCCTTTCCATTAAGCAGGCCAGAATGACTCAGGAAACTCCCCATGCTTTGGGACATTTCTGAGTTCACTAGAAAGTTAAATAAAGGTTGCATATTCTCTATTAAAATTATTACTATAGTGCACTATACAAGATTTCTAATTTTTCTGGAAGGTTTGTCTCCAGCACTGGGAAAGGATTTGATACAGCCTTTGACTGCCTTTTTCAAAATGTGGCTATGAGATGACAGAGTTAGATTTCCCCCACCTCTGGGAAAGAAGGGATCTTCTGAAATCTTCCTCCTGCTTTTGCATACATTTGGTAAATGAATAAAAAAGGCAACAGAGAAACATGTTCAGTGATAACTTATGGTAGGTGTTTAGACAGCAGCCACATTTAAAAAAAAAATAAATTTAAAGATTTAATTTAGTACATGTACTAACTCTATACTCTGTTTATCTTGGCTTTTTATAGAACAGCTAAAAGTAAGTCTCATAGCTGGGAAAACTGTATCCTTTTTCAGTATGTATAAGGATAAAAATACTTATCTATCAGATGGTTAGTCTTCCTCCTGCAGAAGTTAGAAATTAGAAGTCTGACCTTCTTATTGATGCAGGAGCTGGCAGAGGGTTTCTAAGCTACCAAGTCCTCTCTATCACAGACACCTCAGTGTATTACCCAAGCAGGCTTTCCCTGAGGAGGAACTAAGACTTTTATTCTTGCAGCTTTGAATAAGAGACTAAAAACATCACTGAAGACAAATTAGTTCTTTTTTCCAAAGCCTATTTCTACTTGCTTGTTCTTGTGCCAACATTTTCATGCAGTTTAAGTAGGGTCTTTATCCTTGCCTCAGTGTTTACTCTCCTGGCGTATTTATAGACATCAGTCACATCCTCCCTGACATTTGTTTTGTCAGACTACGCAAACCATATTTCTTTCATCTTCTCCTGTCCAACACATTCTGCATTCCCAGCTATCTGCCCAGTCCCTCTGCTCTAGTGGGGCAATAGAGCTTTTACAGAGAAGATTTCATCATAGATGATGCCGTTTTAGAAACGGATTGATTTTTAAGGGCAAAAAACTTCCCCTGTGATCTCTCCAGCTCTTATCCAAAAGTCTGGATTTTCAAGCTTGTGGAAATACTCCCCAGTTCCCATTCCATCCTTCAGAAGAAGACATAGAAGATAACTAAGGCTCATCTAGAAATGGTATCTAGAGAGCATTCAAAAATCCAGGTCAGTTGGCAAGACCAAGAGGAGAAGGCAGACCTAAGTCCAAAACTGGAATCAAATTTGCATGTCATGATATAGGCTGGTAATAAAAGTTAGGCAAAATCCAGTAGTAATTTACCTAGTCCCAAGCAATACTATAGATTCAAGATCCATAACTAGTTAGAATTGATACTAAGCTGAAGCCAAATATTCCTCTAGAATTACTCAGACAAGGACTGATGGCTCTGAGCTTGGCTTAAATAGGACTCCTGGGGCTGTGGGTGGTGGTCCCAGGTGAAGGTGCATGGGATCAGGAAGATTTATTCGTGGCCTTAGAGGCCTAACTTGGTGCTGTACTGCTGTTAAGGTACTGAAAGTAGAGCTTAGTCCCAACTTAGCCTTTCTTGGAGAAGGGTTCTTGGAGAAGTTGGTTTGGCTTTTTTTTCATAAAATAGTAACTTGAGTCTGTCTTAAATCTAATATCTGTATCATTATCTGTATTGTATCTATTTCATAACAGCTTATAGGACTAGTGAAAAAAATTATAATTGTGGTTGGGTTTTTTTCCTTCATTTTAAGACTTTACTAACCATGGGTACAAGTCTTTCTGTAATTTTGTATCATAACATGTTAAAAATTAGGTCTTTGAAAAGAAAGACACTGCTGATATTTCCCCCCAGCATTCTGGGATTTTCAGTGGAAGAACACCCCCTTTGGCACGTGGGTGGAGTTGTGTTTCTTGTCACCACCCTGAGGATTGGGGTTTCCTGTGTGAGTCCTGACTCTGCAGCAGGAGCTGTCTGAGAAGACCCTGGGACTGGTGTCATTTTGGACTGCACTCAAAGTATTTTTGCAATGTGGTTCTTTGTAGTTGGATGTGTCCTTCAAGAGGGTCGTTGTCTGGGTAGAAGTGAGTTGTTTGTTTAGTGAGTGATTAGTTTAAAGGAGAGAATGTTTTCCAACTTTACTGAGTTGGAAGGTAAGTACGTTCCACCCACGCTGTAGACAAATACTTGAATGCCTTTGAAAACAACTGGTTTAGGAGAACACAGGAATAATCAAATGGAGCAAGTCTCAGGGTTTGTCAGGGAGTTAATGCTGCCTTATCTCTGAAGCTGCTAAAAACCAAATGATACCATGACAGCCGCCCATTAAGATTGAAGCCACAGCTTCTGCCCTGGTGCAGATGGCTACAAATAAGAAACTTATGTAGTCACACAGAGAGGAAAAGCATAAGAATGTGCTGCTCAGGGGAAAAGCACAGAGCTGCCCAGAGTAGGGAGTGCTAGCAGGGCTTCTGCTGTGCTTCAGTGAAACGACACTGGAGGAAGGATGCAGATAGTGTAGCCGGAGAAGAAATAACAAATTTGCTTCCCTAAAGTCTTTCAGCGACTAGAACCTAACCTAATTATTTTGAGCCAGTCTTATTTTTCTTTTTTTGCCAGGAAATAATCTGCATTGTCATAGCTCATGTGATGTTTTCCAGGTGCACCCAAATATTATGTATTGCAGGTGTGCCCAGGCACCTGGCCAGTCTGACCCAAAACAAAGATGTTTTCTTCAAAGCAGCAGATTTACACAGTAAAGTTATGAAAGGACTTTGCATTTCTCTGTTATTATGGAATTGTTCAACTGTTGCTTTGAACTCCCGTAACCCCAGCCTGCACATGGTGGAAAAATTCCAGATTTGCTTGCCTGAGCATGAGGCTGCAGTTCAGAATAAAAGGTTTGCTGCAGTTCCAGCTGAGAGTGCTCATGTGTCCTGCATCATGTCAGGTTTGCTCTGCCTTAATTTTGCAGGGATCTCTCTGGAGACTTGCTTCCAGAGTTTTTATGTTAGAGTACAATTGGTATTTCCCAGGGCTCTAAAATCTGTTTGCTTGGGAGGACTGTCTCTAAAGCCAGTACACTCCAGTGGGAGCTCAGGTAGGATCTGGACTCTTCAGGTTTATCAAAAGATCCTAGACATTGATCCCTGATTTCCAAAATCTGCTGCTTAGTGAATTTGCCTGAATAATAGAGGAGCATGGAAATAACAATGGCATTTCTCAAAGCAAATGTGGAGTAATTTTAATCAAGAGACTTGCCAGCTGCAGGCCCAGCCCCTCAGCAGCTGATTTTTGCACTGAAATGTCTTTGCCAGTGTAGTAAGATTATCTTGAAAGTTATTCTTATAGTTGCTGAGGTATTTAGGAAGGCAAAGGACAGGAATAGGCCTAAGATGACATGGTCATTTTTCACTACTCAGATCAGCTTGATAAGGGCTGAATTCACGTCCCTGGCAAGTGCTGTTTCACCCAAGAATACCCTAAAAGTTGAATGAGCTGCTTCACATCCTTGTGATTCTCCTCAGCCTCAAAAGGTTGCAAATGTGCAGAGAAGCTGCACCATCCCTGGAAGTGTTCACAGCCATGTTGGATGGGGCTTGGAGCAACCTGGTGGAATGGAAGGTGTCCCTGCCCACGGCAGGGGTGGAATGAGATAAGCTTTGAGGTTCCTTCCAATACAAACCATTCTGGGATTCTATGGTTTCCTGTAATCATCTTTGTACTGAATTTTACGTCCTGGCTCCCCTTCTCTGCTCTTTCATCATTAATTCCCTGCAGAACTTTTAGGAACCATGCTGGTGATGCCTGTTTTCCTTCTTTTCATTTTTTTCCCATCATCTAGCTAGTTTTATTCTGACCTATTCACTTTCTCTTTTAGTGTAGAAAAAAGTATTTTAAAATAATTCTATTTCATTTAGCGTAGAGCAACTGCAACACAGCAAAACTACATTGAAGGTGTAATTAAGACTAAAAGTCAATTCAGTGTTTCTGTGACATCTGCTGGGAATTTATCTCCTTTCAAAGTCTTTCACCAGCCTTTATTTCACAGCTGACATGTTGGTTGATAACTGATATATGAAATAAAAAGGAATTAAAGAGCCCTGTGCTGTACAGAATGCTGGTTTCTCTCAGCATGGAATACTCAATAGTGAGTCATGCAATTGCTGAAAACCTATTGGCAAACACTGGAGTTGAAGGTGGAAGAAAGACATAATGTGCAATATTTTTCCTTCCCTGACTTTAAGGAAACATCTTCCCTACAAAGACAACAACTTACATAGCCATAAACTCATTTGAATCTTATTTTTCATTGCTGTACTTCTTGGATGTTCCTTTGGTAAATGATTTCATGCCCTGTGCCAGATGCTGTTTTCATTCACAATGAAGTAACAGTCCTCTGTGAGTGATATCACAGTATCATACCACAGCCCTTATTGTGACTTCTCAAATTTAACACACTGAAATACGTTCTTTGTTGATTGTTTGGGGGCTTTTAGATCTAGGGTTTGACTGAAATCAGTCTAACAAAAAGAAAAGAGAACAGAGTCTGGAGAACTTGGACAGTTTGCAGTGTGCAGAAAAACATGGAAACAAAAGAAGGGCAAAAATGAAAAGTTTGACTATTTGATATATTCTTGTACAGACAGAGGGAAAGCTTGAAATAACACTTGTGTAAGTCATTGTTTTTTAGGTTTTGAGGTAGTACAGATATTTAATTACTGACCCTGCCAAGAGAGCTACTTGTGCTTTTGCTGGATGATCCAGCTGATGCACGATCAGCACATGCTGTTGGCCAGGGGAATACCTGGCTTGGGGGCTGCTCCCCTTTCCCCCCCCCCCCCCCAAAATGTGCTCCTTGGCCACAGCTCTTTTGAGCTCCTTTGAGTGCCAAAGGAAGCGTATCCAAATACAAATAATTTCTAGTTTATCAACTAGATCCCAGGTTTAGGCCCTTTTAAACACAGACCAGGAAGTTTGCAGTTCCCCATAGTTCCCTGTAGTTTTCATCTCATGCTGATGCAGTTCCATCCATTGCTGGGATAAGGTTTATGAAAACTGCTGTATGTGTTTGTGCCAGTGGCTGTGTGCATAGAAATGATTCTTTTGAAGGGTTGCGTAAAGATGTATTTTCCAGAAGACAGAACAAATAGAAGGAATCTGGTTGAGTTACTTAAGGTTTGATCATGCAAGGAGTGGAGCACTCTAAATTTTAAATGCATATTAGAGCACTTGCATCCCCAGGTAAGGTTGCAGGAATGTATCTGTGTGTGTATGTGTTTAAGCATAAATTGATCTAAGGACATAATTTATATGCTCTCCCC
>VZTX01005570.1:10469-40750 GCA_013400915.1 Pardalotus punctatus
CCCCCAAAGTTAAATGGTAGTTATGAAAAAGAAAGGGGAGATGGAAGACAGTCCTTTTGCCATTGGTAGGTGAATATTGATTTAGCATCTTTACTAAGCAGCTACTTTTTTTTGATTGTCAACAAGGAGCTGGCAAATGGGTCTGTCATCCAGCTGTATTTTCAGGAAGTATGGAAAAGGTCTCATTAGACTTTTTAACAGAAACGAGGGTGTTATTTATCATACCCAGTAGAATATTGATGTGTTTAAATATGCTGATTTATGAGATTTTAGAAAATAGAAAACCTGGTCACATTCTGCCCTTGTTGTTGTCCACTGAGAGTGTACCTGGTAGTATGTTGAGGAAAAATTTAGCCAAAAGCAGTTTTGAGGGAAACTATTAAAATGCAGATAAATGAAGATGTCTGCTGACCCCAAGAATCTGCATTCATGTGGCGAAGGATTCATTACTCACACTGCAATGCTTTCTGAAGTATATTTTTGTATCATCATTTCCCATTTTAAATTCAGCTCTTAAATCCCAAAAGGGAATTAACTACCAGCCATTTGCATTTTAAAGGGAAAACTCAAACCTCAATAGAGGTTTACTTAAGACTCTTTTTCTATAACTTAGCCAATGAGCTACATCTTGGTGGAGACTTTGGGGAGTCAACTAAGTGACTGGGACAAGGCAGGAAAGCCTAGAGTTGGAGGAAGCCTTGTAATTTGCTCCCAAAAATGCTGAATACACTGATATCAGTGTGAAGCTCTCCTGCAAAATGGTGTTTTTCATTATTGTGGGGCAAAATGTCTTTCATTTTGGGGGAGAAAAGGGATCTTCAAGCCTTGGCAAGCTGCAATGGCAAAAGACACTGTTGTGTCTGGCTGTTCAGCAGTGAGAGGTTGTTATCTCTTCCCATGAGGGAAAATCGTGGTAAAATAAAAGGAGCAACTTCAAATTCAGCCCTTTGCAAGACATGGGAAAAGACTATTGGAAAGTTACAGAACATGGATTTTGTTTAAGATCTCTTGGGAGCTGACTCATCTTCTGAGAAAATGTGATTCAGGAAGAGGCTGTTCTCCCCCTCAGGCCACAGGTTTGGGGTGGAAGTTGTAGGCGGTCCCCTCTTTCCCTTGGAGACACTGGAATTCAGCTTTACTCACATATTCTAGTTCCTTTCAGCTGTGTCCTGCTCTTTGCCTTTATTCAACTGACACTGACTTCAATACATGTATATCTTTATCACCCAGAGAGCCTATATCCAAATTTCTTGCTGCCTTAGGATTTTAAAAGCTGCCAAAGGACTGCTACATCTCACTTGTTTGTGGCCCTCCAAAGAACTCTGTTTCAAAGGTCATAAAAACCCCGGGGCACAATATGCAGCCTCTCTCTTGATTGAGTTTGTAAGTCGAGTGCTGGAGAGATCTGGGTGCATTTGGGGCACTGAAATAAAAAACTTGTATAGCAAGGTCTGCAAATATGAATTCCAATGCCTGGGAATTCCAATATCCCACTGATATTCCCCCAACTCTCAGCTGAAGACCAGGCTGTTACTCAAACAAGACCTCTCAGCTCCTTCCCAAAGTCAGGTCTGGTGATAGTGCTGAAGGGTCCTGTGTCTCCAGCTGTGCATTTCCAGCTCAAATCAATACTCCTGTGTTGCAATAAGAAGTATGAGTGGGTGTTTGGGAGCTGTGAGGCCCCATTGATGATTGTAACAGGAAGTGTCTTAATATTTGTTTAAATAGAATGATGCAAATTAAAGTAAGGAGGGGATTTTTTTAGTTATTCTTCTCTTAATTGCAACAGAAAAAAAAAAGCATACAGGTAATGGTGTAAAGGTACCACACAGCTGATGGAAAACTACAGTTTCCAGTAATTTGTATTATCAGACATGATGTGTCTCCTAGACATTTTAAATTCCTTATTGCTTGTTCCTGTGTCATAAATTCCTTCCTCATAGACCCTGTTCTTGCAGACTGAGGAACTGCTCAAACAAGTGGTGGGGGTGAAATAAAAGGTGACTTTGGTGTGCCATGAAAGAGTTTGTTAGCAGAGGCAATTCCATGATGCCTGATGGAACAGGTGCTGAATCAGACCTGATTGCGGAGGGAGGGGTCAGTTTTTGGCTGTTGAATTACACTTACCTTCAAATTTGCAAGTGATTCCACATTTATTCAGCAGGACAAGTCCTGAGGTTTTTATATTCCATGTTGTTCATTGCTGTGCCATTTGTTAAGATGATTTTACTTTTAATCTACCAATGAATACTGAATGAAGAATTAAATCATGGATCAGATCTCTTCTTTTGCATGCCAGTAACATAAGCCATTTTTATTTTCAATTTCAGGTTTCTTTTACAGTAGAGGACAAAAATAAATTATGAGTGAAAAGAAGTTAAAATTGTTCTTCTCAAGCAAGTCTCCTGCATCAATGCTTAATCCTTCCATTATGTCTGATGTCATTAATCATTCCACTGTAATATTTGACACACACATTTGTGGGACAAATTAGGATCTAATATAAAAGCTGCAATAATACTGACTTATATGGAACTGCAGCTAATTATAACATATTCGAATTTTCATCTTTCATAAAAGACTATAAAATGAACAGCCTTCACACTGCTGAAATGAGACTGAGACAGGCAAGCAGATGAGGGGCAAGGGAAGAAAAATCGAAGGACAACACCATAATGAGCCAGTATCAGTTGTTGGTGGATTATTTTTAATTGTAGTGATGCCTTATTGGCTGGTAAAAATATGAAGCAGACACAGCAGTAAAGGGAAAAGGGAATTTACCCTCGGTTTAATAGGATCCTAAGTGCTCAGCTCATCAAAGGTGGAAACACATGGAGAAGCACAAGAGCGAGAGACGGCCCATATAACACATACCAAATTTTTATGGACCTCACAAATTACCATATCTACCTAAAACACCCCAATAAGAAACTTAATAAATGAAATAATTGTCCCCCTATTCTAATTACCTCCCCTAAATGAGACTACAGCCTAGTTTACAAAAATATGTTCTAGAGAGAAGGCTCTGTCCAATGTTGGAGCCTCTAGTTCTGAGATACTATGAATGTTTGGTCTTCTTCGCTTTGCAAGAGCCCAAACAAAGCTAAATATCAGACTACAAGAGTTATAAACTTGTGGGGCTAAAGTACGAGGAGTGTTTGTGGAGGGCACAAGGAGTGTGTATAGAGGGTGCCAGGGAAGGGAAAGGGTATAAAAAGGGTACAAAAAGAAAATACTTAAATCACCGGCATCAGTAGGATTTTTCTGTTTAAGCTTTCAGGTGGCTTCTCTACCACAGCTGCGGTGCTCAGCTTATTTAAGTTGAAATGGTTTGGTTGCCTTGATACATGAATGACTGATTCTGCCATCTTCAGAGATTAAATGTCATTTCAGTCTTCACAGGTGGACTAGAAGAGATAAAGGAGACAGGATACCATTGCAGGAAGATATGTCTCACCGAACAAGAGGGTGAGTTCACTAAATATTTTCTGCAAAGCAGCCTCTCCTTCCTCTCTCCCCACAGTGCCTTCACTGTGCCTTTCCTTGTAGACCTCTGGACCCTCAGTCTTTTGAGTTCCCTGTGTCAGGTTCAGTGTTTATGTTCAGTTCCTCAGAGAAGCATGAGGCATTGTTCTGCTTTGAGATCCTGCCAGTGCTCAAAACCTTGGATCCATCTGGAGAGAGAAAATGAGCAGCATAAATTCCTAGTTTGTGTATTAGTTGAAAAAGTGGTTAGGCTCTGCCATTTCTGCATTTGGGATCCTCAGTCTGAGTGTGGGCTCATTACTCTATTGAATTATATATCAGAAGTAATTTCTTTTCCTCATAAGTGAATCCTACATATGTACAACTCAATTCCAAAATGGATTCCTTGTGTCTCTCAGACGTTGCTTTTGCCTTGGATAGTCTTCAGAAAAAGAAACTGTCCAGTTAAGTTCACTATTGGTTTTGCCCCCATCTAGAAATGAGAGGAGATCATAGGTTTAGAACATTTTCTGGATGCTGAGATTCATATGCAGTGTTGAAGGAACAGCAGCTTTCTTTAGCAGCCATTCTTTTATGCTGCCCTTAAGCATCCTGGATTGATGCATTTTTAACTTTCCAATGCATTTGTACCTTTCTGTGCTAGTGCTTCAGCAAGGCCATTATATCTCCAAACCTAACAGAAAGGTTATTTTGAAGTTTTCAGTTACAGCAGTATTAATGCCAGGCTTGCTTCCTTAACAGGCTGTCACATCCTGTAAGCAAGGATTGTGCTGTTTGAGATGAACACAGCATAAACTGCTGTGCAGATCTGCCCACTTCAAACACCTCAGTGGAAGCCAGATGAATGGCACTGTTTCAGGCATGGAGCAGAACAGTGGGAAAATGGCCATCAAGAGTTAAGGGTTCATTGGTATAATGAAGGGTAGATTTTCTCCCTTCTCTGCCAATCCCTTTTAAAGATGACTCTGTGCAGAAACAGAAAGGCTGGCTGTCCACCACTATTTACTTTTCACAGATTTCCTGTGCTGCTTTTCCTCATGTCTGTAGTTACTCCTTTTATCCCTGTTTTTATGGCATGGCCCCACTTGCAATGCATCTGTTCTTAGTTATTCTCCATCCTTTCACTCTTCTAAACTTCACTGTATTCACCTAGACATCGCCTTTTTGTTTTTAAGCTCCTGTCTGCCTTGTGTTATCTCTCAAGGCTTCTTCATTTTTTGTTACCCTCTTTCTGTGGAGCATCTTTGTTCTCACTGTGTATCTTAAGCCCAGTTTCTTCAGCAGTTTCCTTCATCTCACTGTTGCTGGACTTCATCTTGTCCCCAGTGTGTTGTTATTTTGAGTCACAGACGGAAGGCTGAGCTGCAAGGCTGCAGGAACCCTGGACTTTCACACAGAAGTGCTGCAGCCAAATACAGATGTCCAATTCCAGACCAGGTTGGCAACCTTCTGATGTTATTTATGGGTCTGGAGGATTATTATTTCACACAGGCACTAAAATAGCTGGATGTTGGATCAAGTTTGAGTTGGCTAGTAACAGTTTTGCATTGCTTTCTGCCTGATACACAGCCTTGTGACAGGCAGAGGCCTTGTCTGAATGGCAGGATGGCTCCAGATGAGTTGGGCAGTTAGTTGTGCATCATTTGTACAAGTTGTGCACTATATTTTTCCCAGAAGCACTACTTAGTATTTCTTATATGGCTGAATTGTGTTCAGCAGTAATAATATTGGAGTGTGATTATAATAACTCCAATAATAAGCAATAGGGGGTTCTTCACTTAATCCCACCACATTCTGTAGTTGTTTCTAACTTCAGTTTACATTCTACCTCCTAAAACCCAGACTGACTCAACTCCACCTCTGGAAGCTCTACCTTGCACATACCTGTCACACAGAACTCGTACAAATTATATGATCACCCATTCAAAAACTTCAATTAAGTTTTTAAATTAAAAAAGCTGTATAGCATTACAATTCACTGGCTAGACTAATTTCATGCTTTAATTTCAGGATTTTAAGAGAATGGTGGGAATATTCAAAGGTTTTCTCACTTCTCTGAACTCACTCTCCAGGTACTGGCAGGATCTCAATGCATGTTTGCTGAAGTTGCTGCTCCCAGAGACTTTAATGGTACCAGATGCATTCCTTGATGACTTCTGTTTGCTCCTTTTATCTAGAATTTAACATTACTCTTTCAGAGCACATTTTTTCAATCAGAAATATGTGCTTTCTGTTTACACAGTCATGGTCCTGCAAATGATAAGGGGCAGAAATGTTCACTTGAAACATTTCTTACAGAATAAACAGTAGCAGCCAAAGGTGAGGATGAGATTCTCAGTGCTTCATTAGCACAGATGTCCTGGAAAAAGGCACTAAAAGCTCCAGAACTTGGGTAAAATGAGATTCTTGGAAGTAAATGTAAGGTGTCACTTACCTAACAGGGTTAACAGCAGGAGAGGTGTCTTGGGGAATGCTGCAGCTTTGCAGCATTGATCCAAACTGGTGCTGTTGTCATAGGCAACACTCAAGTACCAGTGCTCACCTGAAATAGAGCTGTACACTGAATTAACCATGGCCATTGTGAGTATCACCATGCCTGCAGTGACTTGCTGCTCCTGTGTGGACAGTAGGCACCTGAAAACAGCCATTTCCAAAGCTTTTCCATGCTGAAAGCCTTTGGGTTTTTTCTAACTGCTGCAATCCCATTTGCATCTTGCTGAAGACTTATCTCAAATCTCTTCCTGCCACCCTGCAGTCATATGAATTTAGCTTCATGTAGAGTTCCTGATCATCACCAAGGAATGACCAAGATCTGGGGGATTAAACCTTTTTTTTCTGGGGACATTTTGTCCTGGGAGGACTGATCTCAGTATGAAGGGAAATGTGTTATTCTTCAAACTTTGATTTCTCACTTACTTTTTAGGTAGTGAACTGAGCACTGATGACCTTGCTCTTGAAGAGGAATATCCTGTGTTGCAGCCTTGCTGCAGGACTTCAGCTCTTACACCCTGGTGTATCTGCAGTGCAAGACTAGGAACAGGTTGAGAATGCAGCTGAGGTTGTACCTTGTGCTTTTCTGAGAGACTTCCTCAAGAGTCACCAGATCGAAAGTTCATCAGAAAAACAAGGATAACACTGTTAGAGTCAGTGCTGTGAACATGAATTAATACTCACCAAGTGCTATGTAAATATTAGAAGTAAATTAATTTATGTAGCACTTTAAATACTACATAAATTAAACCTCAAATGAAAGCCCCTACCCAAAGATTTATAAAGAGCTTGTACTTTTTGGACTGGGGAAGAAAAAAGATCCCTCCTTTTTCAGTAAAGGGAAAAGCCTAACTCAGAACGTCTTGTTATTTACTCATGTATTCATATTGCACAATAAAATATTTACATTAAAATGTGTTAGTTTTCAAAATCAGCTTGTTACTCCATTTTTCAACTGACCTTGGCCAGGTTAAAAAGAAAATTATATATGCCAGAGGACTGCAGTAAAAGAAATTTAAGGGTTTTCAAATAGTGTAAGAAAGAGCCTATAAGTGGCCATAGGACCAGTCAACAATTTTAATTAAAACTGGGCTGCTTATTGATCTATCGTACAGATTTACCCCATCTGCAACATTTCAGCAACGTTCCTATTTCAGAAAAGAGCACTTGTAAGAGCCACTAAAGAATATGGACATTTAGAATGGAAATGTTTTATAACTGTGACATTTTGTACTAAGATCTTTTTCCATCCCATTTAAGCATCTCACATATCTTCACACAAAAATGAAAGCAAATATATGGAATCTATCGGATATTCTACCCTTGTCTGGTGGAAGGTGTCCCTGCCCATGGCAGGGGTGTGGAACAAGATGAGCTTTTTCAACCCAAACCATTCTGTGATTCCATGATACTGCTTTTCTAACTTAATGCTAATGGGTTCACTGCATGTCAGTGCTGAAAAAATCCCAGAAGCCTAAAATGTATTGTTATTTTAAAAGATCACACGTTCTTGAAACCAGTGGGATCTTTAGTGGTTGCATCTTCAAGATGGGCATTTGTCATCCCTGAACTGATTGATGTACATTTCCTTTGGGAAAACCACGGAAAGTACTAAAAAGGGGGTAATAAATACTCTGCACAGATGTGGAAGGTCTGTGGTATCAGCAGCTGCACTTGGTAACTCTACTTTGTTCCTGAAAGGTTTGCTTATTTTAAAATCCTAATTGTTTTAAATTTCTAAGTAATGTGGTGAAATTAAAATACTCTCAATGCAAATTTGGCACAAAAACCTGGTTTCAAAGCCAGAAATGTGTCCTGAAATACAAGTACCAGCAGTGGCAGAACATCTGCACTGGAAGGAACTGCTGCCGTGCTCTGGTTGAAAAGAAACACAAACTGGAGATGGTGATGTGCCTGTTGTTTAATTAAATATTTAATTAAATACATGCATTTTGTTTAAAGTTTATGGAGACCTGTGCTGTGTTCATAGAGCAGCACACGTGGCAGCACGTGATGTCTTCTCTTCCAGGTGGTGCCTGGTGAGCACCCGGTGTTGGCAGCAGGATGAAGCCATCAATGATTGTCATAATTCAATAGCTCTATTTTAAGGAAGAAAAACATTAAAGAAGGACGCATATATTGAGTTTTATTGCGAAACCCGAAGGGCTGGGAACCCTGCTGCTTGCACATGGTGTAGAAATGGTTTTTTGAGTGGGAAACCTCAGTGTTTTATTTTTAGATGCGGAAAACATCTCATTTGGCTTTTACTACCCCCAGAGCCCTCCTGCTCACCGCTGTGGTGGGGTGAAGCGTTTAGCCCACAGACGGCCATACAACCCACCGACTTTTCAGGTCCCCCCTATGCGGAGTTTTACCCGGGGGCTGATTTCTGTAACAGCCCGCGATGACAGCAGTGACAAAAGGCGCCCAGGCCACACCCCAGCCCTGGCTGTGCCCCCATCACGGCTCCCATCAGCCCCGGCAGCCATTTCCCGCCGGGGGGCGGCCCCACCCGCCATACGCCTTGCCCCATTGGCTGATAGTGGCGCGGAGGTGTGGCTATACACCACCCTCGATTGGCGGGCTCGGCTGTCACTCTAGGCGGGGGGCGTGGCTTGACTAGGCGGGTCCCCGCGGGGGCGCTGCGGCCGCAGTCGCACTCGGGCGGCGGCGGGTGATGGCGGCCGCGATGGGCTCGGCTCTCCTCCTGTTCCTGGCGCTCCTCGGGCCCACGGCCGTGCTCGCCGGATACATCGAGGTGTGTGGGGGGTCCGGGGGCTTCCCCTGAGGTACCTGTTGCGCAGGCGGGAGGTAAGCGGGGTTCGGGGTGTCTCGGCTGCTGTGGAACCATCTGGAGCTTGTCCAGACTCTCCGAGACCTTCCCGGGGTGGTGAGTTCGTGTTCTACCCGTGTTGTCGGGAAAGCCGCATCCCTCAGGCCGCTTAGCTGGCCGGGAGCTCCGTTTCACTGGGATGCTTGGGGCTGTTTTTTTGGGGACGTGACTTCGACATTCTTGGCACGGGAGCAGGAGCGGCCAGCTTCAGATGGGTCCAGAAGCTTAGAAAAGTGTTAGAGGGCAGTTCTTTAGAGAAAAACCTCGGTTAAACAAATCAATTTGGTTGCTGATGGACCCAAAATAAATCTTTGGGTTGGAACTGGTGTCTTAGCTTTCGGGGAAGATGCTTCAGCCAAGTGTAAAGGCTGTGCATTTTATGTAGGAATGGCTTAAATGGCCATAGGGTGGTGTGTGTGTGTGTGTATACACATATATATGCACATGCGTATATGAGTATATTTTACTTTTGTATATACAAAAGATGTATGGTATTTATATATATAAAAGCAATTGGACATAGGAAATTCCAGCTTTATCCTAAACCCAAAAGCTTGGTGCAATCTAGCTCTCCAAACAGCAAGATGAATAGGAGAAAATCTTGTGGGTTAAAAAACACTTGACACTATAACTTGTCTTATTAGAGGGAAGCAGCAAAACAAGGAGCAAAGTACGTGCTGAGCTTCAGACGTGGCACATAAATAGAGTTTAATAATCTACACCTGAATGTTGTTTGGAAATACAAAACAGATGCATCTGTCTTGTGAAGGTTCTGGGTTATTTAGGGATGGATAGAGAACAGGCTTGTGGCTGCTTGTGAATGGCTTGATTTGAGAGTTTGCAGTAAATTTTAGCAAGCTTGCTTAAGCAGAACATCTACCTTAGTGTGATGCAAAAATCCAAAGCTCTAAGCTGGTGATAATTCCTAACTGGCAGTAAACGTGGTTCTTGGATATTTTTAATATGTATTGTATGGAATTGGTCTAGTCCACGATTTCTGCTTGTTTTGTTGCTGTTGAGGAAATTTCACATACATTTTACCAATCCTTCTGTTAAATTTCTGTAGATCAATGGAACACTGTTGATACCTGTTTGCGAAACAACTTGTGTGGAGGTTATCTTGCAGGAAGGATGGTGGAGCTGCTCCGAGGGCACAGAGCTAATGCCCATATCAGGTTCTTTGGCATTGCCTTGGTGGCAGGGGACTGTCCTGGCTGCTGGTGCTATATCCAATCTCTTGCACCTGTTTGGCAGCTTCACCAGCTGTAGGTCACTTCCTCTCTTACACCCGAGACAGATTCGTATGCTATGCACATCCCTTCTGGAATCCGCTGCTTAGGGATATGTGCCATGAAAAATCGGCTCAGAAAACAAATGTAGCTGTCATTTTGTTCCAAAGCCTGGTGTCTGTGTGATGAAGCAGATCCCAGGTTTTGCCTGTCCCAGGATTGGCACAGCGGGGAGAGCATCAGTGTCACACCTTGAACACTCCAGGAAGGGCCAGCAGCCCTGGGAAAGGGGGCACTGACCTTTTTGAAAAGGATTAAAATTAAAACATTTCTGCAATTCAATTTGCATCCTCTAAAGGCACGATAGCCACCTTCATCTGCTTGTGCAAAATGTCAACTGTGGCATTTTAATCTGTGTTTTTACTGTGTCCTCTCCAATTGTCTTGTTGGTGGGGGACTGCAGATCTTAAGTCTTTATTGCTGCCAGATTTGCTCAAGAATAGCTCTTGATGCAGAGCTTAGGAAGTAAATGGTTACTGTTCTGGGTCTTATACTGTGGTCGTTACTGGATTTTACCAGATAATGTGCTAAAAAATATGCAAGCAATTGATTTTTTTCCAATAATGAAGATGACATTTGAGAGTTAATGGAAAACACGTAACAATGTCTGCAATTGTTAGTTCAGTTGGATTGGCACGGTCCCATTAGGTAGATTTTCTGTCTCTTGATTATCTTAGCTCCCATTCCCTGTCCCTGGAACACCCGGTAATCTTCTTATCAACAACAATCTGTTTTTCTTTCTGTGCTGCAGAGAGCAAGGGGAGTGGCAGTTTATTTTTTTCTCTTAAATCATTGGTATCTGAACCCTTGACTAGGGCGTTCCCAAGGGTGGGTGCTGGTGACAGTCGGTCTCCCTTTCAGATCATAGTGTGGGGATGGCAGATAACCTCTGACAGTCTCTCTTCTAAATGAGTATGAATAGAAGAGTTTAGAGAAATCATGGATCACAGCAATTAATGTTTCTTTCCATAGCAGTATGTGAATTTTGCTTGTTTTGCTCGTAAAGTCCCCAAGAACCTCAAACAGGACACTGATGCCAACTGGAAAAAGAAAATAAATTTATGCTAATTTGATCTGTATTCCAATGATAAACTACTTCTGCTGTGCCCTCAAGGCCTTTAAGGATGCAAAGTTTCTTTTTTATCGCTTGACCTTTTTGTGTAATCAAATCTGAAGCAATGCAGACTCGATGTTGCTTTTTTTTTTTAATCACGTTTGGTATTTTTCCAGAGCTCTCTCTAATGCTTATGTCTGTTACCTGCCTGCTTGAAATCAATGGGATTTGGGGAATGAAAAAACAAGGATGTGTTTTGCAGCAGAATTTCATGTTATTATTTTTGTCTTGTATTGCTTAAATTCTCCCGGACAAAATTATCAGCCTTGTGCCATTTCTGTAGACCTTGGGGACTTCTAATTGCCTGCTGCATCGAACAAAGAACTCCACCTAGGGAAATTTCCACTTCGGTGTTTGAGTCCTGAGCAGAAACAGCTCAGGAAAATTCCAGTCTTGAGCCTGTGGCCTTTAGCTTGCTCTCAGTTCCTAAAACTTTGCTTCCCAGTGTTAGGAAATACACTTTCCTGTGAAGGTGATTATATGCAATGCCTCTTCAGCAAAAGTTTCTTTGAAGCAAAGAGATGGAAATAAAGCAAATCTGATACGGCAGAGAAGCTCTGGAATTTCTGCTGCATTGTAGGATGGCACAGGAAGGTAAGCTCTGCTTTTTGGAGGAGGCCTTCAGCTCTCCTTGTTTCACCTGTGAAATAATTATCACCTCTCTGAAATGTTATTTAGGCATTAATAGCTCTACCGGGGATTGAATGTCTTTTTTGTTAATGTGGTCGTTGCATCACCTGCAAGCTGTTCAAAAGCTGTTCTGTAGGTGGCTTTAGCTGTATTATAATTATACACTGCTGCTCCTCCAGCACCTGGGAGTGCAGGGAAGGATTAATGCAGTTTCCTGTGCTCTGCACCAGTTGTGCTTCTCTCTAGATGTGCCTTGTAAAATTTCTGCCTTTACTTTTCCTTGTGTGTGTGTCTTTTCGACGCGTATGGACTCAGTCTCGGAAGCATAAGTCACTTTGACTGCAGCATCTGCTTCTGTACATGTACTTAAACCAAAGCCTTGTTCCTCAGCTGAAAATAGAAGAGAAATACACCATCCTCAGCTATTTCTTGTTAGAACACAAAGCCTTTCCCTCTCTTTTTACACTTGGGCATTTCCCACTCTGCTCATTAACTCCTCAGGCTTTCTAAATTGATGCAATCCCTCAGACTCTTGCTCTTGTGCTTCTTCTGTGCAGTAAAACTTGGTGTCATTGATTTTAAGTTCAGGCAGTCAGCACCTCTGAAACATGGTGTTAGTTTAAGATGATGCTTGCTCTTAATTGGAAGGCTTTGTATACTCACAATGGCCTAGAAACCCTTCTGGTGAGGCTCCTAATTCCGAACTGTACTTGAACTTGCAAGATTGTCCCTTTTTTTCCCCAGAAATGTTGTCTGTACCCATAATGGATATGTTCTGCTTTCTCTACTTGCAGTGGGTTTGTCACAGCGAAATGGCATTTCCTACCACAGGTTTTTCTTGCTGCGTATCTTGGGTACCTAGGGCTCTGTGATTATGCATTAACTATATTAGTTTTGTAATTTGCTTTTGGATATTTTCCTTTTCGGCTTTTTGCTGTAGGTGCTAATAAGTTGAAGGTTTGTGGGGAGAAATGGATTGACAACATTGTGCAAACTCGTAACTTTTCCATATATAGAGATATATACTTATTCTATGCTTACTAGTGAGTTACAAAGCAGTAAGAAGGAAGATGTGAGTGGAGTAAATTGTCAGGTTTGTAATTGTGAATTAACCAAAATTACATATTTTTTCTGGTTTGGGACGGCCGATGGCTCCTCCTCAGATACAATAAGATAAAAGTAACTTTAGCCTGTTTATACTGTTATTTGTATAGGGCAAGTGGTAATTCAGGTTTGGTGCTGTAGGAGCAGCACTCTCACTCCTGAGGGGCAGTGCACAAGGAAAAGTGCATTTTGGGAGATATAATTTGGCTGCGGTTTTTTTAAGAGTAATATTTTAACATTAGATTTTACTTCTTTTAATTTATGAATTCCTGCAACTGTAAGAAGGGAGATGCACACACACACATTTCACATGGAGTTCTAGCTTGGGAATGACACTCTTTAAAAAAAACTCGTTCAGCACTAGATATACTACTTTCACCTCCATCTGCCTTCTTGGTTGGAGGTAAATATATATTTGTGACTGTTCTCTAAGCTGTACTACTTTATGTGAGAACATGGAAAACCCATGTACCAAAGAAGACAGAAGTGAAACCCACCTTTTAGCCTGGCTTTTAAATGTCCATAAGTTCTAATGCTTGCTCTGAAGAATTGATGTTTAAAATGCAAAATTTTGTCTTTATGCACATTTGTAGGAGTTTTAAGTTCCAACCTGAGATGAATGATGAAAACATCAATGTTCTGCAGATGATGTTAAACTAATCTCTCTAGCAGCCAAACTCAGCCTGCTTGGCTTTATGTAATCAGGTGTCCACTGATCAGGAGCACATGTGGCTAAGCTGCTTACCAGCTCTTCATTGGAGGTATTACAGGGGTGTTTTGTATACAGCCAGTGGAGAAAAGGGTGTGCTCCTTATTCTTGAAAGATCAACCTGTATACATACTAAATTGAGTTCTAACTTCTTGTCATGATTGCCTGCTGTGGTAGTGCTCTTGTACAAATGAATGTATTGCAGACCTTCGTTTTGGTTTATATCTTCAGTGGCATCCTAGTCACTCTTAACTAGTGTCCACAGTCAAATGATGTTGCTCTCCATGGCATTTGGCAATTTATTTCACTTTCCATTTTCACTGGGGACAATGGGAAGTTAAATCACGTGTTGACCCTCTGTGTTTCCTGAGGGACAGAATTGCTGGATGAGGCATGGTCCAAAAAGCTTTCTGTTCTCTACTACAGGCAGACCTGTTTCATGTACATACATATGTATTCATCTGATTTAGAGATCTCTCCTGGCAAGACTGGCCCAGTAGTCTGTGAGGACTGGTGCAGCTGGGCTATCCTGATGTTGGTGTCCTTATTGCAAGGATGGTCGCTTCACTTGAGCTGTTTTTTTCCTGATGATTTGTTTCACAAGATGACTGTTTTGGGCCGTGCAGTAACATCTGTTAGCAGTGGTTTGAGGGAATTCTTAGCTCTTAACCTGCAGACCAGTGGCTGCTTACAAGAGTTTAGTCTAATCTTCTTTGCCGGTTCTTTCCTGGGGGATTCCTCCCCTGGACCTTCAAAAGTCTCACCAGTGAGTGCCAGGATTTCCTGCACAGGTGAGCTGTGGGGCAGGATGCTGTAGCTAGACAAGGCCTTCAGTTGATGAAGCAGGGTCTGAAGTTGTTATTCCATGCAGTGTGTGAGCTTCAGAGAAGCTTATGGAGGAGACAAATCAATAATTGTTTGGCTTGAATGGCTTCACTGTGCTTTGAGACTAATGGAAAATCATTATGGAATGATGACTTTGAGCTCAAGTTTTTCAAGCTACCAGGTATGAAGGGCATTAAAATTGCCCTCATAACTTAGATGCAGCCTGAAAAAAACCCAGCGAAACCCACAGAAGGTGAGAGCTGCACTTTGGTTCCCAATTGTGCTCTGGGGTGAAGCAGAAGTTCCAGGGTGAAGCACTGAGTCATTGGTGTGTTACAGCTCTTGACAGTGTCACCGACCCATGATATTGTGCCGAGGTGCAGCAGATGATAAACATGCCTCAGCACTCAGATCCTAGGCTCTGGCTCTGTGACAGGGATGCATTTAGGTAATTTCATACAGTAAGCTTCTCTCTAACAAAATTACAGCACTGTAAAGTGTATTTTGATTCAGGTCAAGGACAGGGACAGGCAGACATGCACAGGCACACCAAGCAGGCTGGGTCTGTGCTTCACTTGACTCTAACGGCAGGCAGGTACTCAGTGAAGTTTCCATTTAAGAGTAGCTAATTATCATCTCCTTATGGATGAGTTAATGTTTAAATAAAAGCAGTTTCTAACCTTGAAAGTTTCTGTTCTCATTTAGGTCTCTTTTTCTCCAACAAACATTTTTTGGTTGTGTTATATTTTCAAATGTCTGAGATGTTCTAAGGTGTGGGTCAGGGGGTTGTTTTCTTTCAATTCTTGCCTTAGTGAGAATTTTATTATTCTGTTAGCTCTCTACTATAGCAAGGCTTGCATTTTCTCATGAAGATGTGCTTGGGTTCTTTAACCTGTCACCACAGAGCTCTAAATGCAGCCAGTGAGGAGAACACAAAAATCTTCATCTGGTGATGATGTTGCTGAGATGAAACAGAGGTTTAGCAAACTACTTGGTATTTTCCAGCAGTTGCCTTATGCTAACTTCAGTACTGACATGCTTAAATCAAAAGCCAAACATTTCCATTTTTAATCTTTGGGCTTTTCTTTAAAGGCTCTTACATTATTTTTAGCTCCAGCTCCCTGCCAAAAGCTTTGTTCCTTTCCTTTTGGATTTTGGGTTGATAAATCCCACTAGTTATGATGTCATTGCATAGTGTGAAATGACAGCAACAAAAAGAAAAATCTTACTGATACCATCTGTTACAATAAATATTATGCACTCCTGTTAGATTCCAAGCAGATTTGGATTGCATGTTCACAACAGAAGCTGGTCTCTGCTTAGACGTATGGTACCCTCTAGCATAAAGCTTTTAATCATCACATTCTCTATATGGTTTTGGATTTGACATGACACATTGCCAGGTCTGAGTTTAGTTGGGTTTTTTTATTGGTGTTTCATTTTCTCTCATTCATATCAGGCCTAGTAACTTGCCAAAAATGGTCCTAGAGGAATCTGCATGAATTAGGATAATTCATTAATACCAAATATTGGTTGACTTCTTACACTGGTCATGTTACAGTAATTGTGGCCTGAAATAGACAGGGGCAGATTTGCTTTCATCTCCTAAGTATTCCTTTCAAAAGATTAAATGCAAAATGTTGATTCAAACCTGTGGTTGGCGTTCCCAGAGAGTGTACTGGCATTTGAACGTGAGTCTTTCCCTGCATAATTTATCAAAGCCCTTGCTGAAGAAATTGAATTTGATAGCTGTTTCATTTTACGTTGCAAGATCACAAACGCGTTTAGAAGCCCTGAAGAATGAAATGGTGTCAAGATCCAAGCAGAGCACAGAGCCTGCCTTAGCAGCCTTGGTCAAAGATGAATTCTGAAATGCAGGGTACAGCAGTGCTCATGCATGGACTGAAATGTGCTGCCTGCCAGGAAAAAAAGAGACTGAGAAATTGTTGAGAGTGCGTGTTATTGTGGAAACCAGTTATTACTCTTGAATGGAGCAGGATGCTCACAGCTCCCATTTGGACTTGGGATAAGATTTAAGTGCCTCTAAGTAGTTTGAGTTGCAGAGTTTCAATAACCGCTTCATTTCCAGAGGCTTTAAGTAGAGCCTCAGCCTCAGTGCTGGAAATGTCAGGTGGTGGAGAAGGTTTTCCCATGATCACCAACCAAAAAAAATTGAGATTTTGTGTTTGCAGTGTATTGGTGTATCAGAGCTCAGCCTTCAGGCATGGATGGACATGATGCCGTGGCTTATCTGGGCAAGAGCCAGATCATAGGAGAGGCTGGGGGAATTCTTGAGGGGGGTCACAGAATGAAGTTGTGGTGCTCCTGTGGGTGTGTGGAGCTCGGGCTTGGGACAGAGCATCGTGTCACTGCAAGAGACACTTACTGGGGAAACAAGGGGAAAAAAACATGTTCCTGCCCCTGTCACTCCTGATAAATGCTGTCTTGTTTAAATTGCATCAATACTTGCCCTGCAACAAAGCCAGTCAGTATGTGGATGTCCTGTTTAGGGCACAGCCACTTTCTCAGAAGCAATTTCCCAATAATAGAGGCAGAGATGAATGGCTTGCCAGAGCAAAGGCTGGATGTGGTGGAAGGGTTTGCTCTGTCGTATCCCTGCCCTGTCCACAGCTGGCTTTGTGAGCTGGATTACAGCTTGTCACCTGTTCCATCCCTCTCCTTCTGGCTATGTGCTTATGCACTTTTTGTCTTTTTTTTTTTTTTGTTCTTTTTTTTTGGTGGTATGCACTTTTGAGTTTGTGAATAAGAATTTGCACTAATCACAAGACCTGAAATCTATTACCTGGGTTTGAATCCATAGTGCTGATTTTTATATATAGTGTTTTTAATTAATCCTTCATTTTAAATCCTTGCATCTTGCTTCAGAGTATGTGAGACAAAGAAATAAACCAGCTGTTCACCTTGACATCCTTTTGCCTTCTCTCTGTGCACACTAGGGCCTTCCCTTTGCATCCTGGCTGCCAGGAAGAGGAACTAGAAGAGCTGGATTCATCCCATAGTAGGGCTGTTAAATGGCAGGAAATCTTCTTTCGAATTTGCTTAAATGTAAAACCCACAGTACAGACAAAAGGCATTTTGAAGTTGAGGCTGAAATTCCTGGGTTTGGATGGATTTGTTGCGCTCCATTCTACTGAGCAAGCTTTTGCAGCTTGCTTCACATGGGAATTAGCATGATGAGGAGAATACTTTTCAAAGTATAACTGTATGGGAGGCTTTCCACAGAGCATCTACAGCATGTTAATTCCCTCTTTCACTGCAGGGCCCTGAGTAGAATGCAGCATTGTAGTCCTTTTGTACTAGATGCTGATGGATTTCAGGAGCAGTGCTGTTCTGAAATGGCCACTGTCATACTTTTACTGGTGTGTGTGCAAACTGCTAATCTAGGTGCTCCAAGGAAGAATATTATAGAGACACCCAGGAAAGTTTTGGGCTGTGAGCTTCATATGTGCTGTAGCAGAGACATGAAGAGCACTGCTTTCTAAGACCCTAAATGGCCTTTTGCTCCAGGCAAAAGCAAAGATGAGTTTACTTAATTTGCTTTGCTGTCCTTGGTTTCAATTTGGCTTTTCAAGCTTTATGTCACTGTCTTTAAAGATTTTTGCAAAAACTTGAATCATTATTCCCCATTATGTAAGTGGCTGATAGCTTTACTCATAATTTTCTGTTATTTATTAGGCTGTGATTCTTTATTTCGATCTTATAACTGGGCGCATAACAAACATTTAGCCCCAGCTGACAGCAGCATTAACTAAGATGGGTTTAATGTGCCAAACTTTCAGCAGCTCTTCCTCTTGTGTTGACTTGGAGATGCCTTGCTACTAAGTGTCCTTCATGTCTTTTTTTAAAAAGAGAATGCTGCTGACCTGCTCAGAGCTGCTTCTCAGGCTGTAAAAGAGGGCTGATTTTTACTGTTCATAACAATGAGCTTTAAATACACCAGATCAAGCAAAGCAGAGATTTCTTTTTGTTTTCTGTTATTTACCTTGGAATGACTTCTATGCTTTGGAGTGGCTCTTCAGAGAGATCTCTGAGCAGCCCATCTCATCTCCCAGTCTGTATCTACAGCTTGTCCAGGATGATGCTCTTCACTGATGAAGAGGATTAAAATAGTCATTAAGCTGCAAAACATACCACATGTCCTGTAAAATACAAAATAATGATACAGACAGACTGAACATGCTGGAGTGGTGCAATCTGTTGGAATGCATCAGGATGGGAACATCTATAAGTCAAGCCAGATTTGAAATGCTCATATCACAGAAAGATGAAACCAGGGCTTAGTTTGCATATGGAAACACTTGGCCTGTGCTGTCTGTGGACACACTCCCTTGTTTTTGTTTTTCTCTGCTGTGCTTGAGTGGATAGTTGGTCCCCTCTGCCCCACCTTGACTCCTGAGTGATGCTTCAAATGGTGTGCTTGGCACTATTTGTTAGGATGCTTCCTGCAGTGAATTAACTTTGGGAACAACCCAAAACAAAGGACTGTTCTTATTTATTCCTACCTCTCTGAGCTAACATTCACATCCTTTAATTGACAGGTGTAACTATGAAAATACAGACTGCCTCTAATGCAGTTGTGTGACTGTGACTGAGTAGTTGCTCCATTTGCCTTTGCTGTCTAGGCTGTAGAGTTGCCATGCAGCCTTGACACCCACAAATCCATTTTCTGCTGGTTGCCAAACCTGTTTTCCTCCTCCAACAGGTACTGCAATGAGATACAGAAGTTTTCAGTGCAATGTTCTCAGAATGTTCCCAGCTTCATGATACAAATCCATGTAGTACTGGTCCCACTGCTGTCCAGGCTGGCTGGGAATTGTGCAGGGGGAGGCAGCCTCTAGGATAATTAAAGCATGGTCTGGTAAGGAGCTCATTTGGGCTTTCAATTTTTTTTTTTTTTTTTTTTTTTTTTTTTTTTTTTTTGGTAAGATGTCCAAAGTAAGGATGTGAGAATGACATATGTTTCTGGCTGTCTCGTGCTATTACATCATAAGGCTATTACTTCAGCATAGCTTTCTGGGGTGCTGCTCTCTTATGATGTGAGACATCTGAATAGATTCCATAGGGATAATCCACACTAGGGATTTGCCAGATTCTGGCAGAGTTAATATTTGCAGCTGAGATGTGTGCACAGCTGGGTTTCTGAATTAAAAAAACACCTTAGTGGGCCATATCTGAGATCAGCCAGTGAAGCATAAAACCACCAGTCCCCAGGGTTAGAACTTTATGCAACATTTTCATCCTTTGACTTTGAGAAAGCCCTGTTGAAATGACTCAGCCTATGGCTAGGAAAATGGTGAGTGGCCAATTGCATCAATAGGCAGATCAATCTACCCTCCAACCACTGTCCCAGTGATGGGATTTGCATGTTAAGTCAGCATTTCCATTGCTGTCCTTGTCTGCTTGTAGGGTCAAGGAAAGCAAAACTTGTTTGGAAGGCTGACTATTTATTTCTTTTTCATTCAAGCGTGTCTCCCAAGGGCCATCTGAGCAGGCAAAAAAAGCCTCCCTAAGTAAATGTAAATAGTCACTTCTTTCCCTGCCTGATAGCCTTTTCCAAGCAGGAAAATAAAGAATTGTTTGGGATGCTTGTGTTCAAAATAACGTATCTTGATGGTTTTCTTTACAGTTCTTCCAGCTGGTCTTTATTTAAAAAAAATAAAAAAAAAATAGCTGCTATGATGGACAACCTGGACAAAGGGTTTAAAAAAGGTAAAAAATACTAGTACACTTCAAAGGCCTTGAAGAGGAATTTCAGTTGATGTGATGGAAGTTCTTGAGGTATAGTGCCTCTTTAAGGCATAACTAGATTGTCTAAAACTGTTCTGCCTGCTCTTTTTCAAAGAGTGATTTCCCTTGTTGTTGCAGAAAAGGCAGTTTTTGCTTCCAGCTTGGTAATAAAGCTTTCAGCATCTGATGGCTTTGTGCTTTGAAGCCCTCAGTGAAGTGTCACATTCTTTAAAACTCATCAAGGACCCGACCATCAGATGGGTGCATCTTCAGTATGTAAATTCTTCCACTAATCTTGTGGTCAATTGTATTTCAACTAAGCAGACAGAAGAGCCCTGTGTTCTCTTCCCTACCTTGAAATTTTTCAGAAAATGCTTAAGAAAACATCAAGGAAATAACTATCCATGTACACAGGCTTCATTCTTCCCCCTGAAAGCTGGGAGAGATTATTAACAAGTTAAAATCTCATTTTATCAAAGGTAAAAATCACCTCTCCCATTTCGTTTTATTTCCATGCAGTGCTACACAATCTGATACAGCTCAATAGAGTGAAGAGCTATAAAATTCAGCATAAGAAATTCAGGTGTTCAACACACAAAGCCAGGTAAATGTTCTGCAGTGATAGCCCTGAAATATTGGAGGTTCTAGGCTTGCTTCCGTGGACATAGTTTTACTTTTTGGATCAGCGAAATCAGTAAAGGGCATCTGAGCCCAGCTAGCTTGAGTCTGTTCTATAAATTACCACTTAATTTTCTAATAGCATTAAGGAGCTGTTCTAAGTAGAGCTCTGCTGCTTCCTGTGAAGGAGCTGGTTAATATGTCCTCTAGAGCTTGTGTGCAAGCCTAGCTGTGGGGTGGTGCTGTGGCTGTTAAACCCCAGCTGATGAATTAATGCTTCAGAAATAAAATGCTGCTAAGTTACTAAGGATTGCTTTTAAAGAGAAAAAAATGGAAATTCATTGAGGTCCTTGACTTCTGTGACCCTAAAGCTTTTTGTCATTTGACTTCTCTTGTATCAGACTGCTCAGTTCAGGTGTTTGAGTTCCAGGGAATGGATGGAAGTCTACTTTTCATCTTCTGCTTTGGAAGAAGGTAGATTGTGAGATTTGAGCCTGAATTCTACTAATAGTCCCAGGATCTTTCAGGGACTGGTTTACTGTGTGTGATAAGCTTAAAAATAAACAAAAAAAGCTTTTGCCCTCAGACTCTTGGAAGTAAGAAGTGTTGCTCCAAGCCTTCTTCCTGCACTCCACCCTCTTTCCTGCTTAAGCAGGGTAGTGCTTGGCATTCTGCATCCTGCCCTTGCTTGCAGGCTTGCTTCTTCACCTTCAGTTTGCCAGCAGTAGTGGAAGGCAGCTGGCAGCCTTTCACCACTTTTATTGCTGTTTACTTGGATCAGAAGTAGCTGCAGTCAGGAGAATGAAGGACTGTGTTTTGGTGAAAATTTGAGATGGTTTTGCTTAGTTAATTCTCTTGCATTTATTTTTTTGCCATCAATGGTAGGAACTTTTCCTAATGAGCAGCTAACTGTAAACTGAACGTTCTTGGGGCAGTGTTCACATTGAAATTTTCTTTAAGGAGAAAGATACTGTTTACTGTAGCTGAAGAAACTTAGTTGTCAGTATAGGAATCTCTTTAAAGCACTGCTTTCTGCACACCTAAACATTAAAGGTTCTTAAAATATTTTGTTTTGTACGTGAGCAGTCATGTAAGGTGCTGCCTGAAAGATGCTCCATAACAACTCTGAATAAAATAACAGGAGGTGTATGGGAACATGGTTGTGGTTTCAAATCCCAATTTCCATTATTTTCCAAGTAGATTTACTAAGAGCCAGAGTTGCTACCCGTTCTCAATAACAGCTGACTGTTTTCATAGACTTGAAATTTGTAGAAGTAACCTGTGCTTTTGGGTGGACTTAAAATTTAAAGTATAAAAGTATCCTCAGTTTTTATGCTGGGAACAGCAAGGCTATTCCATATTTTCTTTGGTAACTTGTTAATTTTGGTCTGGGTCCGCATAAGCTTGGCAGGGCTCAGGGAGCAGCAGCAAGGACAAAAGCAGCCCTGCATTTTAGCTGAGGTTTCCACTTTTCAAAAGGTGGTCATTAGTGTGGTTTGGAAAGCCAAAACTTAAAAACCTCATGATTTCCTCTGCAGATTTGAAGTTTCATCTGAATTGTTTGGAGGACAGAATTACCAATTAAATGGGTTGGGTTTTGGCTAGGGTTAGGTTTTTTTACAGTAGATTGTGAATTAGGGGTGGAAAGCAGTAGGCATAACCCACAGAGCTCCAGTGTGGTCAGAGCAAGACCTGTTGAATCATTGCTGTGTGCTGTAGGGAAGTTGCTCTGTAGTAACTTCTGAGGACTTGAAAATCCTGAGTAAGTATTTTATTATGTTACAAAACACATGCATTCTGTGCACATAAATAACCAATCTGTGACGCCGCACATCTGTAAGGGGAGGAATACTTCAACCAAACCCAGACTCCATTGCAAACTGCACTCCTGCTTGTTATCCTTCCTTTTATCCTGCGTTTTTCCCCCCCAGGTATTTTTCCTTGCTGCTTCAAATTCTCTGCTAAATACGCCCTTTGGTTTCCTGCTTGCCTTTTGGATCATTTTGTTTTAGATAAAAACACAATCTGTGCAACTTTTTTATCTGGAGTCAGCTGAGTGGTCAGACATGTGGGTGGAGTGAGGAACCACAGGTTCCTGCAGTGGCTCTTTTGCACAGCTCCCAGTGAGCTTCACAAGATTGGTGAAACAAATGTTCGTGCTGTTTTGAGGAAGGAATTTTGGTTTATTCCCTCCTGGAATGCTAAATCACTTTGTATCAGTAGTAAGGGGTTTATTTTTCTGCCTGCCTGATGTTAACAAATTATTCTGTCTCCTTTCTGCCAGTTTTGGCCACTAGGAAAACCAGCAGAGAACTTGTGTGGGTGTGTGACTTGTGATGAGTTTCAGTCCAGGAGTTATTTTTGCCTTGAACAAATTGCTTTGAAGTGATGAAAGATTTTCTAAAAGTACTTTCCTCTGTATTATGGAATCTGTATCCTGGTAACTACAGTGATTATATTCCCAAATTCTTGTGTAGCTAAAGTACCTTAAGATGGTACAAGCTCTCTTATCAAATCATGGAGAAGTTACTTACAAAATAGCATCTCTCGGTACTCCTCCACATGTGCTGCTGTCAGTGATGCCTTTGTGCTATCAGCAATGATGGTTCATATTAACAGTCAGCTCAGAAATGAAAGTTAGATCTGAGAGTTAAACTTCTCAAACACTATTAAGCCATAGCTGCTGTCCTTAGGTTTTGGTTTGGATCTTCCTTCTGGTTGTCCAGGAAGGCAAAATTGCCCCATGGCCATTTTTTCAGTAGAACACTAGTGAATGTGAAAACATTAACTTGCATTCAAGTTTTCACTTGCTGACTGGCTAACACGACATCTTGGGGCTCTGTGCCTCAGATGCCCAAACAATTAATGTGGGAAAGCAGCAATTAGTCGGGCTGTGCAAGACAGAGTGATGACAGATTGGAGCGAGGAGACAAGGATTAAACCGAGCTGAGCCCGCTGCCAGGTGACCGTAGGCAAGTCACTTGATTTTGTGCCTCAGTTTAGCCTAGTGATAAATAGGCCTGGCTCCGTGTACTGCGATAGGACTTAGGATGGCACCATAAAAAGGAAACTTTAAATAGCGCCATGGCACAGTTCTGCTGCAAGGGGAAGGATGTGGCCATGAGTGTGTCTGTCTGACACAGCTTGGAAATTGTCCCTGATGTCCTTGTGGCACGGGGAAGGCGACCTGGCTGATTAAACCTATTTGGACCTACCTATGTGTTCTGTGAGGATTATCAGTGTTTGTGCTTTCCTCTTCTGTCGCCCTTTTTTTCAGAGCAGCTTTGTGTTAAACTGTTCTAGTCCCAGCCATTACACCCAAGCTGTACTTTTGAAAGCTTGAGGCCCTGCAGTTAATCTTATTCAAAGGACACAGCTCTGGGTAATACATTAATATTTGTTCAGGGAATGTTCTAGTGGAGTTGTTATGAACTTTGTCTCTCCAGGGATAGAAAAGAGGATGCCAAAGGTAACCATGCTACACAACTTCAGCAACTTCAGGAAGCTGAGACCGTGCTGAGTACTGGCTTTCCTGGGTTTGATCGCCTCTCTCCCAGCCTACTTGTGCACCAGCACTGCCTGCAGTATGGCATTCCATATTGAAATGTGGCAGTTCCCAGTGCAAATGTCTCACAGGCAGATTATGTGCCCAGTGACTCATGTATGCCTGGTTTATGGAGCATGATAAACTAGAGGAGGAGGAGGGGGAAATAATCTGATACCTCCCAAGTACAAATTCCAAGGGCAAAAAGGCTGCCCATGAGTTGCATGGAAACCTCCCCATTTCCTTGTAGAAAGGCAGTGGAATGTGTAAAGCAGTAAGTAATGCTTCAGGCTGCAGCAGGTCTTTGTAATCCTATGGTTCCTGTTGGCACATACGGAAGTACACAGATTATTGTCACTGAACTTCTGAGTGTTCAAGGCTTCATGTCAGCCATAAACACAGGCATCTAAATATAAACTGCACCCTAGCTACCACTGCCTTGGCTCCCAGTTCTCTGCTGGTGCAGACTCCTCCACCACAAAAGTCAATAAAGGACGAGCAGATGAGAACTCCACCCCTTCCAGCAAGTTAAAGCAAGCCAAAGACTGCTTTAGTGAGATTTCTGCCATTTAAATTCAAAAGCAAACACAGGCTGGTATTATCAGCTCACACCAGATCTGCCTGCAGACAATAATTCTTCCTGTCTTGGACCCCTGCCCATGTGCATTATTGTAATTATCAGCAATTTTAAAAAAAAGTAAAGCAATAAAGCTAGGATGAGCTGCTGGTCTGTAGATTTACTGCCTGCTGTGTCAGGCATTCATTAGCCTTCCTGGGTTCAAGCCACCTATCTGCTGAATAAAAGCCGGAAGAGGAGCTAAGGAAAACAAAGCATGAAGCGCCATTTGAAGCATGAATTGAGAGCTCTGCTCGCGTTTACAAATTATAAATCCAAAACCAGAGAAATTTTAAGTATTCTGTCCAGAAGTTCTTGCGTGTAAAGTCCCTCTGACAACTTCTCTCTTTTTGATTGAAGTGTTGGTTTCCTGAATACGTACTTGCCATTAATTCCCAGGTGAGATTCATGACAATGAACATTAGATTTAAGGGCTGTGTGGCACATTGTGACCTGGGAAGGCTGAGCTTTACAATGTCAGCCCAGCTGTTCTCCTTTCAACAGCTTCAGTTTGTGACTGCAGTGCTTCTCAATTTTCGTATTGCCAGGGGCTGGCCTCTCCCTGTGGAAGGAAAAAGGCCCATGAACATCAGCTGGAGGCAACAGTAATATGGGATGTGCAGTTGAACTTCAAAGCAGTTGAGTCCTTGCACAAACATTCACACCAATTTTTCAGCCCAGAAGGGCCCCAACATTAGAATCCTCACACATTCAAAAGCAGCAGCCATGGAGAGTTGTGTTCACAGGAAGGCTGGTAAGGTAACAGCTCATTTTTCTGTCAGAGGAACTGTTAGAATTCCTCAGTGGTTTTGAAAGCATTCAATTTATATCGTCCATATCTGTGGGTATTGCACTTACATAGGAAAAGTTGCAGAGTTGCTCCAGATAGAGTAGGAAATGTAATTTAAAAAAAAAATCCAGGAAAAAGTTCTTTCTTTCCTTTAATTAAGGTGGACAGTGTGATTTATCTGGATAAGGACAGTGCTGAACAGTCTGTTCCAAAGTCCCTCAGGTTGTGGTTCATGTGCATCCTGATTTAATAACCAGTACTGCTTTTGAGGGCCTTCGCTTAATTAAAAACAAACAGCGCAAGTAATCTTTCCAAGTACTGCCTGGCTTTTTTTTTTTTGTCTGTGTAGTAGCAACTGGTTGTGGAATTCTTGTAACTCTCAGGAGCAGGAAATCTGATCTGACCTGTAGAGAACACTGCAAAAGGCCCTGCCTTGTCACTTCAGGCAGGTTATGCCCTCAGCAACCATTAATCTGTTCTCTGACCCCCAAGTCAATGCAATTCTCCCTTGGAGCTTTCATCAGCAGTTTATAAATTCTAGAAGCTGGAGTTTCAATCTTAAAACAGCTTAATCTTCCATGGTTTTATGCAGAGAACTACTCGTGTTACTGCAGAGGAAGCCTGATGGAAAGCATGGGTAGTGTGGGTTCTCCTCACAGGCTCTCCAGGCTTCTCAAGCTCCCATCCACTCTGGTTTTGCTGGAATAAAGGCTCATTCTGGCTAATCTGATCAGATGGACAAGGTTAAGGTCATGTTTGCCCTCACTGAAAATGCATAATTCAGTTAAATATGATATTTTGCAGATACCTCTGTGTGCTATTAAGGAAAGCTCTCAGGAACTAATTTCTGTGAATTATAATTATCAGCTTCTCTTTGCAAGAGAAAAGCTCCAATCACCCTTCAATCCTCAAGTCTCCAGTAGCATGCCAGAAGGCTTTCCTGAATAGCATTCCATAGGGAGCTGTATGGACAGCATGTGAAATAAGTTACGTTGTGATGGGGTTTAGCAGATCCTGGCAATAAAAGGCAAAGGACAACATGGACATGGTTTTCATATTTGGGTCTTTATAAACCAGAACTGCAACGTACTGCTTGTGTTTCAAAATTCTTCATTTTATTGAAGTCTCTAGCCTTGTGTTCCTCCCTCAGAATGGGGGCTACTTGCAGGAAGAACAGATATGACCCTTTTTAGCATCTGGAGCCCAGGCCTCCAGGTGGGTAATGTTCACACATCAAACCCTCTGTCACAAGCTGAAGAGGCCAGTAGTAAATAAAAGCCAGGATACTTGGGCAGACACTTCCATCAGAGAAAAGGAAGATTTAGAGGCTTGAATTCCTGTGTTTCAGGACCATGAATCAGGCTCTGCATGGCAGGGTGAGGAATTTAACTGACATTAACGGGCCAGAGATTTATGTGTTTATGGAATCAAAAACTTCTTTGGTCTTGGAAGGCAAACTGGATTACAGAATTATATCAAAAGGCAGAGTTTCTCCTGAAACATCTTGTAACTACAAATGCCAGTGAGGAAAGCAATGGTTTATGGAATAGTCTTTTCCCAAACACCATTTATCTTGCTCTCATGTTATGGGTATGTATTAATAGGATAATAGCTACTAAAATAATGTTCACCAAGGATGTACACAACTGGATGAACTCTCTTCCATCGTGCGTGTGTTGCTCCTCCCGAGCTGTCAGGCTAGATATTTAAGAGATTAAATAGTTGCTCCCCAACACTAAAAGAAACAGCTGCCTCCATTTATGGCTGGGAAATTCCCAGAGAAAAATGTGCTGTCAGTTTGTTCATCCCTTTGCAATGTAGAATGGGTGAATTCTCTGAAGTACTAAAGAGCTTAACTGAGGACATGGCGTTGTCCCAAGCTTCGTGCTGGTTTACATGTTCTGCAGCCTTCCTTTTGTAAAGTTACAATTGAGTGTAGCCTGAGGGATCCTCTTCTAGTTTTGATCCACCGAAGGGAATTGTGGGAAGCATCAGAAAGTTACTTTGTCCCAAAAGGCCCTTGTAGGAGACCTTTTTCCCTGTTTAAGTATCAGTGTTAAAGGTGTGGCCTCCACCAAGTTTGAAGGTGCTGTTTTCTATTGTTACAGCTAACATGAGATTAAAGTACTAAATTAAATAACTGATATGATTGAGTGCTGGAGTGGATTGCCAGTGGAGGAAAAATTAAAGCCTGTTGCTCAGAAATCTTGCCTTGCAGATCCTGGGGTTAAAGAATCAACTTGTGTATTTCAAAGTTCATTAACTCACCCAACAGCGCAATTCAGGAGAAGATTTCTGCCGGTTGATTAAAAGTGATGAAATCAAGCAAGTAATTAGTCTTGTTTGTTCAGCTGTGAATTGGGGCTTAGCATGTTCTGGTAGCTACGGCAACATCACTTGACTGATGTGCAAACTATGTGAGCAATCCAAGGAGGAGGAATGATACCTTTGCAGGGAGCAAGCCTGAGAGGCAGCAAAAACAAACACTGGCTCGAATCAATATGTAAATAGGGGGTAGTCATGATTTCAGGAGGTTGGTATGTGTTTGGACAGGAGTTTTGCTCATGCAGGAGCTGTGATGAATGGATTACTTACGGATGTTTCTGTCTCTCCATGTAGCCTGTACCTCTCCTGCTCACAAAGTTCCCTTATTGTGCTGCAGACTTGTTAAGTTTGCTTTGAAGGAGCCAGATCTCAGGCATCAGCTGTGCCATCGTAGCATGTACATTTTATTCTCTTTTGATGCCCTGTATGCTTACAAGGGTTAATGCTTCCTTGATACTTCATCTTGCATTTCTTTTCATTCTTTTGCAGGGGTGGAACTTGGATGTGATTGTTATGTTGTCATCAAACAAAACTGTTTTGGGGATTGTTTCCTTTAGCATGTCAGGTCCTGTGCTCTCTGGAAAGTGGTTGTTGGTACCAAAGTGGTGTTTGTTTGGAGAGAAATAAAAAGGGCCTCTTAAAAAGTTTGTGTGTGTTTAGAGAGTTATGAAGGATCATACTACATTTGCCTCTTTTTTCTGAAAAGACACAACAGGGAGGAGGGTGGTGCAAGACCTGTCACAGGTTCTGCTGTGTGCACTTCTAAGATGTTTACTAAAGGCTTGATTTCTGAAAGAACCAAGTTACTGCACCATATTCCCAGCTTCAGCCTATTCCTCAGAATTCTCCTGTACCTGAGCTATGTGACTGTTTTTAACTTAGGACAGAGCGTACAACAAATGTATCCACACTAAACTTGAAAATATATGTGAACTTGGTGGCATTTTGATGCTGCTATCTCTTACATCTAGTTTGGTATTTCATTCCTTTGTGGTCTGTGCTAAAACATGCTGTCATGAGTAGATGGAAGGAAGAGTCAGAATAAGTAGAAACCACTTGTATAAGACTGTTTCTCTTAAGTGATACACAGGTGAATAGTACTTAAAACTCAAGGGGTCATTTTTCTGCAGTTAATACTTGAATTTATGCTTTTGTGCCTTAGGTTGGTTTTCTCCCTCAAGCACTAATCTTGTGTTCAGCACTAAACAATCCTTGACTTTCTGAGTGTTGAAATGTCTTATCTCCAGGCAGTGAGATAAGGGGAGGGGGAGAAATGAGCTAATTATAATGGAATTGTTATTTTTCCTAATATCCAGTAACTACGAGCTGCACAAAGAAGTTGTCCAGTTGAATTCTATTCTTTACTCCTTTGTTTGCTTTAAGCATACAAATATTGGCATGAGTTGATGGGGGTCTGCAATGAGCAGTGCCCACAATAATTTATGCATTTTTCAGTGAACAAGAAGTTAAATATGAAGGCAGGACTGGTGGCCCAGGGTTGTGTTGCCTGTCAGTGGAAAAGCAGCTGAGGGCCAGCATACTGTGCATTACTGTTTCTATCTGGAGTAGTTGAAATGGATTTCATTCCCCTAAACACCTTAAAGAGCATTTCATCTAGGAGTTCATCTGTTTTTTCGCCTCATGCCTCTTTCTCTTTTAGAACAGCTAGCAGTTATTTAGGGAGAGCATGTTCAGGTCCCAGCATCCACTTCGTCTTCTCAGAAAAAAAAAAAATCTGCAATTTAATTTACTCCCCTTTTTCCTTTCTCTCAGCCAGCAAGATTTCAGAAAGGGGCCCTGACCTTGTTTTCATTGATCAGTCTGCAGCCTGACCCAAATGTGGGCCTGGGCTGTCAGGTTTTTGTCTGCCAGTGCAGTCTGGGAAGTGTGCAGAATACACATCTGAAACAGCTCCGGGTAAGAGTGCACTGAATGGGACACAACAGGCTTTGAGGAGCTCGTTGCCACACCTTTTTTTTTTTAATTCAGCAGAAATCATCTTTATTTGGATGTTTGAGTAAAAATCTTAGGTGTTTCTGTCCCAAATATTTGATGATATTGGGATAAACACATAGCTTTAAACTCTGTTGGAGGTTGAGGGGTGTGAAATTTTTCCCCATCCTGTGCACTGGGTTACTTTACTAATGGCTGGATACTTAA
>VZTX01005571.1:413-38884 GCA_013400915.1 Pardalotus punctatus
CCCGCACGGCTCTTGTCCCTTTAAACCGCCCCCCCGCCTCCTTCGCCGGCTCCTTCCTCCTCCGCCTCGCCCGCGCCCCCCCCGCCCGCCGCGAGCAATGGTCCGAGCCGCTCACTCAACCCAGCCCGCCCGGCCCGGAGTGGGATAGACCAACGGGGAAGGTGCGGGAGGGGCGCCCCCTCTGCCCCGCCGCCCGCGAGGGAGGGAGCGGCGGGGGTAAAGAGCACGGCGATTGGTCCGTCCACCTGTCAATCCACCCTTTTCTGGCATCTCATTGGCTCCTTTCCCTTTCTTCTCTCCCGCTCCACCCTTCCTACCTAGCATTTCCCCCGCCGGAAAGAGGCGGGACGCCTCAGATGATTGACAGGTTATCTGACCAACCAAGATAAAGGGTGTGGCCTAGGCTGCGAGAGCGTGGTATGATTGGCTAGTGCGGACATCAGTCACATGGCAAGCGGAGAGCGGATTGGCGGTGGTTGTCAGGGGGCGGTCCCTCCCAGAGCAGCCTGCGCTGCTGTCACATCCGCTGGTGCCGCTCTCGCTGCTCCCTCAGTGGTTTCCTGAGGGAAGAGGGATTTCCTGAGGGGAGAGGGATCGCCGGGCTCCGGGGAGAAGCTCCGTGCCACGCTCCGATGAGCTCCCAGGACCATATATGGTCCCTCCATACCGCCAGCCTGCGTCCTGGTGTTTTCATAGGGAAGAAACAAAAGCGGTGTATAACCAGAACTGGTGTTACTTCAGCTTTTTCCTATACAAGGAGATGGGAGGACAGTGAAAAATGTTGGAATGTATACATATTTTTTAGCTTGTATGCCACACACACGATAGGGTTACATATGGAGTGAGGCATGAGGGAAAGAATGGGAATTTTGCTCTGGTTTCTAAAGAGAGAGACCGGAGGCTTTGCAGAGTCTTAGACAAGCAACTGCAAGTGCTGTGCAACAAGGAAACCAGGGAATAAGTGGTGAAGTGCCACCACATTATTTCGCCAATCCCATTTTTCAGTGCGTGCTAATCACATTTCTGAGGAGCTGTAACCTTGAAATCTTCACCTTGCAGATTTTCATATAGTGTCCAGTTCTGTGACCTGCACTTCAGCTTGCAAGAAATAAAAGACAAAAATTTGTGACAATCACCTGAGGACTTTCCATTTCCTCCAGAGGTGCTGCTATTTTAAAAAGAAAGCAAGGTAGGTAGCAGGAGACTTAGTTAATGATTTGTTTATAACCAGAAGGTTTGGTGGCAAAGTAGGACTAACAAAAAGCTTGGTTTTTTACCCCCAGGCTGTGAGGCAGCAGCAGGACTGCTGTCTTTCTGTGTGGGACACCTGTAATCGTTCCATCTCCTGGCTTGTACTCCTTGTTAGCCTCTCCCAGAAATCCCTCTTCCATGTAGTCTGGGGATTACACTCCAGCAATAAATCTGGAATTGCCCCACAGGTGGAAAAAAAGATGCCAAGAGCCAGGAAGGGGCCCAATTATCCCGCTGTGTACACAAATTGCACGGAATGTTTCAGAAGATTACCAGTGAATTCTGGAGGGAGGCTGTACCCTCCCTTTGACCCTATGTAATCATTAGACCTATTAAGTCATCACAGTGCAGCCTACACCTCTTGGAATGGGAACAGGAATTGGTGCTGCACGTCCTTCCCATGCTAACCTAACTTCCAGGAGAATTAACCAGTTTTCAAAAGCAGGACTCAGAGAGCCAGCCCCTTCCCTGTGAAAGCCACCTAAACATTCCTCAGAAAAGAGGGAACTTAAGGATTACCAGTTCAAGGTGGATAGAAGGGAATGGGGTGGGTGATTAATGTCCTAACAGCATCTAATAATTATTCTCTGAGTATTTCCAATTACACAAAACCTCCGATATTGTCTACAGTCTAAATAAAAGCAGAAAGTTATTCTTATTCTGCACCAACCTACTGTTACTAATCTGGGTTTTTTCTCCATGGCTACCACATCAAAACAGGAGATAAAGATAAAAGAGAGAATTTCTGCCAATGAAATTTAAGTCCATCTCACTGAAAAAACAGGATACCAAAGAGACAATACATATGTTTAGTGTCCTGCAGGCTTTGAAATTTTCACGGAGATTTCTGTGCCACTCTGTCTTGCAGAGTCCCTGTGCTTACTCCATGTAGGGTGTGGTGTCTTATGTAGAAATAAAAATAATTGCGAATTTAAATACTCTTGTTTTAAGAAACACCTATACTTTTTTGTGGTTCCCTCTCAAAGATCAATTTCCTTTGGAAAAATACTGATTTTTCTCTCTGGCCTTTTCCAGAACAATTAGCACAGTTACCTACTCCTGTCCTGGAGGTTTCTGCCCATCATTTGAAGCCCTGCTGAGGACGTGAGGAGCATCCTCTGAGTCACAAAGAACCCACATGCAGGACACCCATCCTGGACCACACCTGGTGAGACCCACTGTCACTTCCCAAAGGCAGCATTGTAGAAATTTAAAGATCAAGTCTTAGGGAACATTTCTGAAATATGGATGTTACCTTTCAAACTTAAAGTTCCCCCAAGGTTTTCTTGGCACCTTATTCTCCATAAAAAGGGGTTTATTTAAGCTAGAAATTAATCTTGAGGTTCTTGTGATAAATTGGAACCAGAGTAAAAATCCAGTTTGGAATAGTGTTGGAAACAGTGGCTTTTGAGATTTTTTGAGGCCAAGAAAGTTCCTGACTTGGGGAGCTTGAGGCAAATCTCTATGTGTGTCATTAAACCCTTCACTTTCTGTCTCATAAAGACATCAGAATCTTTCCTCTGAAGTAGAAAAACTTCCAACTCTACAAACACTTCTTGATTGTTGCAGCCCACACGCTGAAGGTGACACAACAGCACAGAGCAGCAGCCAAAACAAAATAGGAGTGGAAAATAGGGACAACATTTTGTCAGGTAGCAATTGTCAAATCAGGGCCTGCTTGCTGCACACACACACACACAAGTTTACAAGTTTGCTGTAGTTTAATTTACTCTTGGGCATAGCTTGGGAATGTTTTAGAATAAAACCTTTTGGTGCTGCGGATAGCTTGGGAAAAGATTCGCCTCTGGGGGAAGGAAACAGTTTCAATCCCTCCTGTGTCTCTTGGAGGAATTTTTAATTTTAAAGCATTGATGATTATGCTAATTAGTGCTTACCCTCAAATGCCAGTGGAATACAAATGTTGATAGTAGCTAAAACATACTGCAAATGTGCAGCAAAGTCTTCCTCCAGGGAGTCATCTGTGTTCTATCATAGCTCAGCTGGGAAGAAGCAGCGTTCTTCACATGGAAAAGCAAAGTAACTGTCTCTTCTATCCATGTCATCCCAAAGTGGCACTTCTAGACTCCTCTGGATAGCCATGAATCAACTGTTACCTCATCACTTGGGCATGCTTTGCCATGATAAGTGTTAAAATGTCCAATTTACTTCTCAGGTGAACAGGAACCTTCCTTGTGATCAGATGTGTGAGCAACATCAAGGATTTGGGTAGGATTCCTCCTGTAGCCCTAGATTACAAGTGAAACTGGCCTAAGTTTGGACCTACAAGAGGCTGAAGCCCCTGGCTCCAGAAGTGGATTGCAAGGGGGATGTTCAGGAGCTTTGCTTCTGCAAGTAGAAGGGCTCTCCATGCTAATAACCAGTACAGAATATGTGAAGATTCCTCAGTACCTCTCCTGCATTTTTTCAGGCACTCTAAAAAATACAAGTTATTCCACATCCTAAAAGGACAGAACTTACAGAGCAGCTCTGCTTACCAAAACACACACAGAAAAATATTTTAAAGCCTAAAAGGAACACTTTTAACTCTTAAAAATTACCCTATTTTTAAATCTTCAGTGATTTTTTTTCCCCTGAGTTCAAGCCTTTTGTCATCCAAGCATTGTGAACTTCTCTCCAAGTAATACTGCCATTGCTTAATCCAAAGCCCTTAAAGCAGATGAGGTTATATGTCTGGCTGCAGGGTTTAAACCTCTGGAGATATCACAGGCAGAGTTCATTGCGTGATTCTGCCTGAAGCTGATTCCCAACAAAGTTCAGCTCAGTTACTTCAGACACCTGAAGATCTGTAGGGAAACACTGGTACCTGTCATTTATCTTGGGGATGGAGTACTGACCTTGCTGCAAACCAAATGGGTTGTATAGTCCCAGTTACACCAGCTCCTCTAAAAAAGCCTTGTTTTCATCCCAATCCATGGGTAACAACACCTGATAGGTGCCAGAACAGAGATTTCCACGTGGCTCAGTCTTAGGATAGGACACAGAGCAGCTTCTTGAATCCACAACATTCCATGATAAAGGATTGGTTCAGCAGTGCAGATCCTGCCAGGATGGGTCTTATTCCAAGCACTACACAGATAGGTGGATTTCAGTGGATCAGACTGACTTAGAACTTGGTAATGAATTCCTGCCATTCTCCCTTGGGAATCATGGACCCCTGTGTAGCAGATTTAAATGCACTGACACTAAAATTCCTTGTCTGAGATCTTTTGCAGACCTCTTCAAAGCAGTGCACAGAACTCCAAGGATTCATGGAATATGGATTGAAAATAGTCCTAGAAAAACACAATGCCTGTGCTTATTTTTCTGAAGATCACTCGTTAGATTTCCCGTCAGCGCTGTCACAGGATGAAATCTTGGCCCCAGCTGAACTCAATAGGAATTTTGCCACTGACTTGAATGGAGCTAAAATGTCACTCCTGCTATTTGTCAAGCCAATTACATCCAGACAATACTTTAACATCTGGCTTCAACTGAACACACAGAGCAGTTCACTCCCTCAGTCTCTGAAGACAGCACAGGACATTGGCTATCTCCATAAAAAATGAAACATTCGTTCTTGGCAAGCTGCTTGTAATGAAGAGGGGATCCATCCAGTGACAGTATCAGAACCAAGTCCCTGTTCCTTAGCCTATAGTTATTGGCAATAGCATCAATAGATTTTCTGTCACTTTCTGGGAAGAATGTCAAAAGCACCCATCTACTGTTGCAAGTCATTCTGTTGTAAAAACTTTGTTTAGAGCAGCAGATCTGGCTTCATCTGTGGTTTCCCACAGACGAGGGGGGCTTTCACCCAGTTCATCTTCTGTTTCCCAAGGCACTGGAAGGTCCCCTGTTAGGTCAGGGAGCAGCATTTCTATCTAAACCCTTCTCTGAGTGTGGTGGTCAAAGGTAAAGCTGAAGGACAACTGATTATAGAAGAAAAAATGGTGTGAGCTCGTTTTGCTTTCTAAAAACCCACTTGAGACAAGGCAATATTGATTTATTGCAAAATATAAAGGTTAGGTCAACTTCAAGTGGAGCACACCTTTTCCTGGTAGGAAAAAAATAAAACTCCATAGAGTTATTTGATCAGCGATGATTAAAAAATCTATTTGAGTGGGAAGAATCATAGGATCCCAGAATGGTTTTGGTTGGAAGAGATATTAAAGATTACCCAGTTCTAACACCTTGCCATGGGCATGGACACTTTCCACTAGACCAGGTTGCTTCAAGCCCCATCCAGCTTTTCCTTGAACACTTCCAGAGATGGGGCACTTATAACTTCTCTGGGCATCCACAACTTCTCTGAGTCACTGGATGATGTCTGGAAGAACAGGGGTGTACAAAGAGGGGCTTTTATGCATCAGGTAGACAGGGATCTGTTCCCAGCTCCAGTAGTGGTGAGTCGCTGCACTGCTCACCTGTGCAAAACCAGCATCCTTTGGTCTCCTTCCATCCCCTGGGATGCAAAACCAAGCTCAGTCACTAGCATCTGATGAGCCTTAATTCCCAGCACTTAAATAATTAGCTTCTCAAATGTACGAAAACAGCTCTCATTTTCTGGATTAATGAAGGGAGCTGGGTTCCACTGAGCACAGCTATTATGGAGCTGCTAATGCAGTGTTTGATTCCATCGCCTGCCACTGAGCACGGAGCGATCTGGGCCCCTGGGAGAGCAGGAACACAGGGAGAGCAACACTGCAGGGTTAAAGTGGAAGCCAGCAGGGAAAACCCTGGCAGTACTTTGTGGGTTTATGTAGAGGCAGGGCTGGTTTTATTTCTGTGTCTGCTGAATCTCATCTGCGTTTATGAAGATGCCACATAACCCAAAAGAAGCTGAAGTTCCGGGAGATCCTGGGAGTGTGTAGTTTGCTTTAATCACAGGCCAGGTAAAGGCAGTTTCTGAAGCAGGGTAACAAAAATGTGACACAAACAGAAACCTAAAGGTTAGGTCGTCACACAGCAGCTTCTGCCCACTTTCTGTAGCCAGAGCAATAGAGAATGACAAGGAACTGGAAGGCTACAGTGGAACCAGAATTTTCTTGTCCTTCATGATTTGGCTGAGGAGTTGGTAGGAAACTGGTTGCAAAAGGTTAATCTTGCCTCATTTTGGCAGGTACAGGCATCTAAACTCTTCAAAACAAAGTTGTTTTTTCGTTGGGATCTCAGCACAGGGCTGGCAGTTTTGTTGTTCCCAACTGGATGGGAAAGAGACTGAGGAAATATCAGAAAAGCCTGCAAAGGCTGCTTTGCTCTGCCCTGGGAGGTTTAAACTGATGCCACATTACTTGAAAAACTAAACACTGTTAGGACTATTCCCTTCCTCTCTCTGCATTGCTGCTTCTCTGCCTTGTACATGGAATAGGGAGAAGAGAATAATTAGGAAATCAGGGAATTTGAGATGTAACTGCAGCCACTCAACAAAGTCATGCAGCTTCTCAGACAACTGGAGATTAAAAGGCCTGGAGCATTGATTTCCTCAGATTCTTCAGCCATCAAAAAGCCCTTCAGTATGTATCATTCTCCCCTGTCCATTAGTACATCCAAATTAGTGGTCCTGTAGCCCTGGATATGGATTTGGGGCTAAATGTCTTCTCACAACTGAAATTCTCCTCCAACAATATGCCCTCAAGCACTTAACATCTGTCACATCTGCAAACCAAACCAAACCAAACCAAACCAAAACTTTTGACCTCTGTAAGAAAAGCCTGAAATTGCAGTGGAAGCCCTGGATTAATCAAGAACCTTGTGCAGACATAGCAGGAGTTGAGAGGTTAACCAGGAAATCCATGGAACTGTGATGGCTTATGCAGCAAAGTTTGTGCTTCATTCAGTGCCAGGGACAGGGACACCAGGGACCTGCAGGTGGCTTAAGAACCTCGGCACCTTCTCAAATCAGGAGCACTTCTTTAGAAGTGGGCCATTCAAAATTAAGCACCTTTGAAAATGCAGGGATGCTGCTTCTCATGTCAGGGCTTGTTGGGCCACTGACTTCAGAGAAGTAATTTAGCTGAAGCAATCAGGAAATAATTATTACAGTGGAGAGTTAAAAGACAGTAATTAAACTGTATAAATAAATAACCAAAGTGACTAAAAAAGTCCACCCAAAGCCTACTTTTGGAGCACTGTTTAATGTAAATGAATCACTTAGTGGACAATACAACAATCATCTGTTCAGCTTCTATTCATTATCAAAAACAATACAGAAGGATTGGCAGGGAATAGCCGTGTGCCAGAGGGAGCCCTTTAGGAAATACCACAGAATCTGGACTGGCTTTTGTCTGTTCTTCTATTGTGTTCTGACAATGCTTTGCTAATTAATGTCCAACATCATTTCAGTTGTCTTTTTCTTTTTTTTTCCCCCTGAAAAACTGGATCAGTGGTAATCTTGGCCTTCCAGGGCTGCTTGTTCCTGTTGGGAAGATTCCACACATTATGTATCAGTTTTGCCAAGGTCCAAGGGGCTGAGGATGTGTTGTCTCAGGCCTCCTGGGAAATCCCACTGTAAGTGATGAGATAAAATCATTTGATTTGGGAAAAAAATCCACTAAGTTTTAAAGAAATCATCACGTATCTTTGAAACACGCAGTACTTCAGTGAGTTGTATACTCAGTAAATTTGTCTTTTGTTACTTAATTTGAAAGAACAATAACCTCATTCTGAGAAATAAGCTGCTTTTCCATAGGGAGTATTTACACTGATCATTCCCAGCGTTATCATGGGAGTTATCTGCAGGAAACTGCAGGCTAAAGGGAATCCCCATCAGGAATCTGGGGAGCTAAACCTACCAGGCTGACACCTCTGCTAGAACAAACAGAGCTAAGACAATATCAAGCACTAAAATAGTCATTAGGCCTCAGAATTGATGATCCACTGACATTCCCATCTCTTAGGAGTTAACTGGTTTGGAATATCTCCAAGTTCACACGTGAAGATGTAGCAGGTACCCAGAGGGGTTCCCTTTTCTTACCTGGCTCCTTGGCTCACTCCTACATTGCTGCTGTAACTTTCAGCTCCTGCAGTGTTGCTGGTTGGACTCTGTGGAGCCCTGCAGTGCAAAATCACTGTGACAGTCTGAGTTCAGAAAAAAGGGCAACAGTGATACACTTAAGAGAATAAACAGGCTTTTCTGCTGAGAAAATGCATGTGGAATAGCACCCGGATTTGACTTTTCAAGGCTGTCTCTGAGGTAGTTTTATTTTGTATTAAAGAAAATTTGAGGCTCTGCAGCAAATTTCTGCAGCCAGAGATGATTCCTGTCAAATCCAGTGACGATGGAGGATGTGGGTTTCTAGTTAACGCTATCTAGAATTTGAGATAGAAATGCACACTTCATAAAATCTTGCTCCGAGCTCAGTCTTCCAAATAAAACAGACAGAGATGGCATCAAACCCTCCAGGGCTTATCTTGCAAAATCCCCACCAAGTTCACTGCAAGCTTGATGAGCAATTTGGGAGTTTTACTCACAGCATGAACTCAGAATGCCACTGAAGGTGGGACTCGAGGGCTGACAGCCCCTCTGGGGGCTATTTCTGATATTACTATTTCCAGCTTCTTGCTGTCCTTCAGCTGGAGATCATTCCTGCAGAAACAGGGGCTGCAGGATGGGTGGCACATCTCCTCTCCGTGTCACCACAGTGCTTGGAATAGCAATGGAAGCTGAAATAATTGGTGGGTTAGATTAATACCCTGGGCCGTGTGTGGTGATGCACAGCCCAGCTGCCACCTCAGGGGCAGGACAGAGATCTCTGACAGCCAGCTGGGGCAGCAACAGCCAAGATCCATCCTCCTGGAACTGTTGCAGCTCTTTGGGGGACACCATTAGTAGTACAGCTACTTCCAGACACACCATTCTTGGTACCTATGAAGCCAAGCTGCTGTGTAGTGTGGTGAAAATGCACCCTAAAACTGCAATCCTGAATCCTGCAACCCTTTCACTAAAAAATCTTTCACTGGCCAGGGAGGGAAAACTACTGAGCTTGCAAGATCATTGCCACCATTTGCACTAATTGACATTGTTTATACTATTCTCTGTTAAAAGATGGAATTTCTCAAGTATCCTTTTGGTAGGGAAAAAAAACCTGACTATGTGAACACTCAGTATATTATCATCCTAATATTAGGAGAAATAAAAGAAACCGGAATAATTACCCCCCTTTGTTTAATAAACTTCCCCTAAAATAAAATAAAAAAAAAAATTATTCGGTAAAGTTCTGTTCCTCCCTGCTCTGGTAAAGAATTTTTTTTGTTAGTCCCTTGAGTGGATGCTTAAGTCAGGTCTCGCTGTAATTACACACCTCGCAGCAGTGCGGGAGACTTAATTAACAGAGTCACTGTAGGTGTGTTGTCAGACAGATACAACCTAGTGCTGCTGGAGGAGGCACCAGGATCCAGCTGCAGTGGGCATGTTGGGGAAGAAAATTCAAGTTTGCAGAGGATTTTGAGATCCTCCTGCAAAAAAAGCAGCGTGGACACACCCAGCAGCCTCTGTTCAAAGCCCCTCAACTCCATCATCAGGGAGCCTGTGGTTTTAAAAATCTCTCTGTACTCACCAGGAGACGCTCTGCCACACGGCAAGATTTCAGATTCTCTCCTCCCCACCTCCCAAAAGTGTGACTCACCAGTTTCAAATGGTGACATTTCATTCCCAAACTATTCTGGGAGCAGCTGGCTCCATAGCACATGGGGATGTGGGGAGAAGGGAGGAGGGAAGGAAGAGCCAGCTTGCACAGTAAAAACCACTCATTCTCTCCCCCACACAGGTATGTTGCTTTTGAATTTCAGAACCACATAATTTTGGACACACTGGCAAATTCTGTCGGAGGAAAACAATAAAACAAGCACACTTCGGGGGGAAAAAATCTGCACGCGCCAGTGATGCAATTCCCTGTCAGCCAGGAGGGACTGGGAGAGGGGTTTGCTCTCCAGATGGAATAGAGGTGAGGAAATGTCCTGTCCCCACTTCTCACTCTCCGTACGAGTCCGAACCCCGCAGTTCTGGGCAAATTTCGGCAGACACAGAGTTTAGGCATCATCAGTATCTCAATAATGATGAGCAAATGCATGTGCAGTGGGACGCTGACAACAGGGGAAGGACAGAAATCCGTGTCAGCTCCCGGTCCCGAGAGGAGTTTTGTGTCACACACTGCAGTCCGGCATCGCTGTGTACCCGCTCTGGAGACATCACTGCCACGAGCACAACATCCTGCGTGTGAGGAGCAGGATGCTGCGGCCACCGGCCGAAAACCGGCACAAAAACACGTGCAGGCACAGAATCACAGGATATTCTGAGCTGGGAGGGACCCACCGGGATCACCGAGCCCAACTCCGAAGGGAATGGCCCGTGCGGGATCGAACCGGCGACGTTGGCGTTCGCAGCAGTCGCGGGTGCGGTGCCGGGGCCAGGAGCGAGAGCTCGGACTGTCACTGTGTGCGTGGCTGTCGGGTCAGAGCAGCCACCCAAGCCCAGCCCCAGCCCCATTCATCACTGTTTGCCAAATCCCACGGGAGGGAGCTGTACGCGATGGAGCCCCGGCGGGAGTGCGGGATGCCCGCGGGCACTGGAACAGCAGCCTGGCACCGAGGCACTGGGGACACCAGGCTACAGGGACCATCCCCAGGGAGGCGAGAGCCTCAGGGAGACGTGCCGGGGACCCAGCCCCTGGTTCTTCCCGTGCGTGCCGGGAACAGGCTGTCACAGCACAGCCTAGCCCCGTGCATGTCTGCACAGGAAATGTTTGATTACAGTTTCATTCATCTCCTCTGCTGCCGTTAGAAAACGGGACGCTGTTCCTGTGGCTTTCTCTGCCTGGCAGCAGCTTGGGACCTTGCGCTGGCCAGATCCAAGACTAATGCCCATTTTTTCCTTGGGGGAGCACCACTGAAAGCAGTGCTCATTCAAGGAAGAAGAGGATGGCTCGCTGCTCGATCCTGGTATGCAGCAGCAATGACCTTGGCTAGGTAACCATCTCCTGAATACAAAGATGGATATAAAAGCAGCAATCCCCTTTTTAAAAAACACCCAGTCTTCTGCTAAGGTAGGGAAAGGCAGTGGTTTGTTAAATAAATGCGTCTGTCAGAGCTGGATTTTTTTTTCCAGCTTCCCTAAATGCCCTTCACCAGCAGAGAGGGGGAGGGGACCTGCTCTTTGAAGCCTTTTCCTTATGGGAATAGAAAACACGGAAAGAATTCAATTCTCTGCCACAGCCCAGCAGCACTGATCCACACTTCAAACCCCAAAGCCCGGGAGCCCAGCAGGCTGGTGGGTGCTTGGAGCCTGCAGTATCACAGATTAGCCTTGTTCGATATCCAGCATCATTAAGTGTCCCCCGTGGTGTTAAAGCACAGAAAGAGGGGCAGGAATGGAGACAGGAGGGGAAGAAAAATTAGGAAATTCTGTGCAGAAAGAACTGCGGTTATCCAAATCTTTGATCAAAGCACCATCTAGTGAAGAACAGGCTCCTTGCAGCTGGCAGCGCTCTGGGCAGCTGCACCAACATTTGCCTTTCACCATAGGTTTGCTGCTAAAAAACCCCAAATATCACCCAAATATGCACAGCCCGTGCTGGACCTGAACGAACAGGAACATGCCCCCAAAACTGCTGCCCTCTCAAATCTTTCTCAGTGGAAAGGCGTTCCTCTCCTCCTCTCATCTCCCACCACAGAATCTCAGCCCCCCTGAAACCCACAGGGAATGAGGCACCACAGGAAGAGAATGATTTCCATGTTGTAGTTTGGGAGCTGAAGAAAAGAAAAGGTAAGCCAGCGGTCCAAGGTTTTGCAGGAAGCCCGAGGCAGATCCGGGAATAGAGATCAGCCACCCTGGACCCAGGGATGCCTGAACAATAGCACAGCCTCTCCCTCTGTTGTCATTTAACTCCTTCCTGACCCACCAAAGCCCAGGAGAGGGGTGGGCTCTCCACTCCTCTGCCGATGTGCCTGCATCTTTACAGCTCTTGGGGTCCCAGCCCAGTACCTGCTTTTCCCACTCCAAACCAAGGCAGGAGGGCAGCAGGGAAGGACAAGGTTGGATATCCTGAGAGCAGTGAAGCTGCAGGTAGGAAATATTTCTGTACAGTGGGCCTGATCTGTCCCCTCAGCAATTAAAAATAACCACAATTAGCATCTTTTAATGAAAATGGTACCTCAGCTTTGCCATTTCTGTGTGTGACAAAACATCACTATCTCCCCTGGAAGCATTCAGCTCCATTAAAATGATGGTGGAGTGTGGGGATCTTTCGCTGCAGGAGGAGAGGATATTGCTCCCTCTTCCCCAGTTTTTGGGTTATCCGCAAGGATTGGGGATTTGCAGCACGATCACACATCAAAAATGCAGTTTCACTAAGTCTACACTGTTCTCACACTGAGCTTGGAAATGCTGCAGTGCAGGCTCTGGAGGAGACAGTAATTACAAACAAACCTTACAGAAAATAGTTGGAAAAGAAAAATAATACTCAGGTGGTGGAAAAAAACTGAACTGCAATGAACTGAACCTGCAGCAAAATTCTCCCAGAGACAAGGTGGAGAGAAATAGTGGCCAAGTGACCAGAAAGAATTCTCTGAAAGAAGTTTGATGTCCTTGAGTCAGAGCTCAGTTCCAAACCAGAACTATAACTGGGGCAAAAGTTAAGACCATCTTCTTTGGTCACTGTCTGGAAGGGACACAGACAAATCTGCAACAAGCTGCAGGGGCAAAGAATTGGAAAAGCCCCAAGAAGCCCTAATTTCTCTGTTTTCCATCCTAGGTCTGGTTTTCTTTTCCTAGCACCCTAGAATGTTTTCATTCACTCTTATAAACCCAATCTATGGGAGGAGGAAGGGGAGGGGGAGAGTCTGCACCCTTGTATCAGAGGCTGAGACAAGAAAATCTTTAATCATGCCACAGCCCTTTGAACATTTACATTTTCCAGCCAAAGGCACTGTGAAACTGGGAGCTCTCAGTTCAAACTAGTTCAAGGATGTTTTCTGTGGGGAAGGGTTTTGTTACCCTGTGGGGATTTCTGCCCAGATCTTTGCTCTTAGGGTAAGCAACCAAAGCTTTTCTTACAGAAAGAAGCCACATCTTAAACTCCTTGAAAAATAAGGTGACAAATAAGAGCCCCCAAGAACTAGGGCACAAAATTTCTGCCCTCAAGACTAGGGTTAAAAGGCTGCAGATCTGCACTCAGTGATGCAGTAAAGCAGATGTCACCAAACACATGTGCAAACTCAGATCCTTGAGTTTGGAGATTTTTTCTTCCTGCCCTTCAAGAAAGAGCTCCTGCACTTCAAGAGGGCAGCGATAGAACAGCAGGATGTTTGTCAAGGAAGTGTTAACATTCTAAAAGGATTCCAGCCCTTTGCAGTCGTGGTCCCACACAGTGAGAAAGAAAAGAGGAGAGATTTGAGTGCTAATAAAAACAAGCATAGTTTTAGATTATACCAACATTTACCAGTTGGGGCTTGTGCAGTCTCCAAAACCAGTCCTAGATTTGTGGTAGATTCTCCACTAATGTGTCTGAGAACAAAGACAGTAAGTAAATCATGTAATCCTCATCCAGTTTGTGTGATGTGTCAATCAGCAGGTTTAAATCAGAGGTGAATTCGTTGCTAATTACATTAGATTAACCTAAGAAAATGGAATCCCATTCAAAGCAACAAAGTCCAGCTTTACTTCAATGACTTCCTCTCTCCAATTGCAGCTCCAGTCTGATCCTTTGCTGTGTGACTCGCTGGGCACTTCATTTCAATCAGCTCTGCCAGTACCTGCCAGTCTGGGGACAGACCATTCCCTGTTCAAATAAACACCTGGGAGATACCAGCTAAATGAGCAGAGCAGCTTGGGCAGAGCTCTCAGGTAGTTGCTATCCTGTGCATTGGGCTACAGCTCTTCCTGCTGTGCTTGGGTGGGAAAGATGATTTTTCCAGCTCTGATTTTCAGAAGACTGAACCAAGTACAGCTCCCAGTAAGTCTGCCATGACATAAACACCTTCTTCTGGGTTTTATTTTCTGATTTCATTTGTGTAAATAAAATTATTGATTCTTCCATATTGTCCCTGCAGCCAAAAAAGTGCATTATCATCCTTCCTTTCAAAATGGGATTTTAAAGGAAGATTTTAATTTTTTTTCTCTTTTTTTCCCCCTGCAATATTGATCCCTTACTAATGATGAACTGGCACTGAAGTTTTGAATTAATTTCAGTATTTTCCTTATTAGAAGAGCGGAGCAGAAAAAAGTTATCATAAAAATTTATGATAAAACAATCTTTCAAAGAGCTGCTGTAAAAAGCTGTCCTTTATCTCACTGCTGTTCACAGGGAAAAACATCTGGGATTAACTGCCTTTGGAAAACACTTAAGTATCTCTGCGTCTGTAAATGTGCCTTCTGCTCATAAACACCATCACAAAGAGATGGAGAAACTCCCTGTCCCTTACCTTCTTCAGGGCAAGAGTCCTGTCACATTTGGACTTTGGGCTTTTGGGATCACTGGAATCAGGTTTGTGCTCCAGCCTGGCAACACTCTAAGGCCCTTATCAGTGCCAGTACCTGAGCCAGGGCATTTAAAGCTGCACAACCTGCAGCACATTCAGGCCCCATTTCTGCACAGAGCTCATGGAAAAACAGAGAAATCAGGTTTTCCTAATCATGGATTTGAAAGAGGCTCTGCAGAGATGCCTCTTTTCTCCTCCTACAGGAATTTGCCATTATTCTTCACAGTCACACCTTGCACAGAGTCCTGTCCTGTGCCTCACTCTCAGGCACAGGGTGGGATTTTGGGATGTCCTGTGCAGGGTCAGGAGTTGGACTCGATGACCCATGTAGGTCCCTTCCAACTGAGCTTATTCTGTGTTTCTGCATGTTCAGTTTTCATGTGGAGCTATCAAAAAGGGCAGAATTTAGGTCGGTGTAATCAGCAGTGAGCACATGAAACAGTGACCACTGCAGAAGGGAAGTCAGGATGTGCAGGGAGGGGTCAGAGATGGACCAGGATCTGCTCTGTGGGGCCCAGCAATGAGACAAGAGGAATGGACACAAACTGATGCCCAGGAAGTTCCACCTGAACGTGAGGAAGAACTTCTTCCCTGTGCAGTGCCTGAACCCTGAACAGAGAGCAGAGAGGGTGTGCAGTCTCCCTCACTGGGGATGTTCCAGAGCTGTCTGGACACAATCTCGTGCTATGTGCTCTGGGATGACCCTGCTGAGCAGGAAGGCTGAACCAGATGCCCCACGGTGGTCCCGTCCAGCCTGACCCCACGGGGATTTTGGGATTCTGGGACCGGAAATACCCACCGGGGGGAACCGCGAGAGGGCGGAACCTCTGGCCGGCAGCACCGCTCCCCGGCCGGGCGGCACCGAGAACGGACAGGTGAGGGCAGCCGCCCTCCGACAGCGACTTCCGGTTGGCGTCAGGGCGGAGCTGCCGCTCAGCGGAGCCCGGGCGGAAGTGACCGGTGCCCACTTCCGGTGGTGGCCATGGTGACGGCGGTGGCCAGGTGGGACCGGGGGGACAGGGAGGGACAGGAGGGCACAGGGGACACCCGGGAGGGGCCAAGGGACTGCGGGTGGGGCCCTGAGAGGAGTGGGGGTCTGGGAAATGCAGGAGAGGTTGGGAGAACGCGGTGCTGGTGTGCGCAGGGACACTGCGCTCTCCGGGACAGAGTTCACCGCTGCTGCTGACATTAAATACGTAATTATAGATCAATCAGGGAGACGCTTAGCCAACTGTCATGTTCTCATGGTGGTTTAGGTGGTTCTTGATTTGGTAAATGTCTGCCAAATGCTTTCTTTGGAACAACAAATGTTTCAATTTTCTAATCGTACTGCCTTTGTCTCTATCCCAAACACCCGTAGAGAATTTCTGAGTGGGAGGGTTGGAATTACAGTTTGTAACTGAGTAAAAGTGGCAGGAATATTTATGAGAAGACGATTTAATAGAATCCTAGACTGGTTTGGGTTGAAAGGACCTTAAAGCCCATCTCATTCTACCCCCTGCCATCTAGACCAGGTGGAAGACTAGACAATTTCTCAAGTCCAGGCTGTTTTTTTGGATGCTGGAAACATATTTTTTCCCTCTTGCTGCACCATGAATTGAGGTTGTTGTTTTGCATAACAATTATGGAAGAACATAGGCAGGATCCATTGAATGACTGCTGAGATATAACAAAGGGTTTCCTTAGGTGATGCTTCAGGTAATGCTTGGGGGATGGCAACTTTCTTTTGAGAATTCCAGTTGGGTTGTTGTTTTCCTTCTCCTGTTTTCTGTTAGGGATGAGGAGTTCTGTTCAGTTGCTGCATTCCTCCTTAGCAATTTTACTGGTTTCAGAAGTTTGAGTTCACTTCTATCTTTTCAGTCTGGGGGTTAAATTCCCCCCCTCCATTGCAAAGGTCAGAGCCCATATTCCCGAGGTTTGTTTTTAGAGGCAGCCCTTGGCTGAGCTGGCATTGGACACGGCACATTTGCCTGGATCGCTGCCATTTCCAAATTTAAGTCGGGGCTGTCCTGCTCCAGGACCGGAGGGAGCCTCCAGCTCAGAGTCACTGCAAGTGAGCCCTTTTCTCAGGTAGGACATTGTGCTTTCTTCAGACTAAAGTCCTCACTCAAGCCTAGAGGGGCCGTGCTTTTTCCTTAGGAAAGCCAGATTTTTTCCCCCTTCCTTTTATCCCCTTCAGCCTTTGGATTTGGGAAGGCAGCCTCCCAGCTGCTGCCATTTGTCATGTAAAGGACAATGTGATTCTGGGAGCCTGAAGCTGCAGAATCAGTGCTGTTTGGGGAGGCTTTTAGGGGGTTTGGTTTTTTTAGGACCTGGGCTCGTCTTTGCTGCCTTTAGTGCACCCTTGACCTTATCAATTAATATCCTTTTCCTTCAGAAACCATTGTACTGGCTTTTATAGGATAACATCCAGTTTTTGTTTCAAGGAGAAAGTTCTGGGGTTTTTTTGTTGTTTTTTTTTTTTTTTAATTGGATAAATGTGATTTATTCTACGAGAAGCCTTCAAAAAGTTTCCAATTACCTGTATTTGCTCACATTATCAGTGTTCTTATTTCTGCTCTCTTAATAACCTGCATGTTCCAATCCTGCCTTTTTGGATGGAGAACTGGGACTTGATTTGAACCAGTTAATGAGCAGTGGCTTCTCTCCTGCTGAAAACCTGGTGTTCTAAACATTACCTGTTAATAACAGGGTTTTTTCAGCATGAATACCCAAATTATTGAACAAAGGTGATAGTGGGGTCTCAGACCTGTGAGCAGGAGGTCTGAGATACTCAGTTAATCTCAAATTATGTGAGGAACCCATGTGTTCCCCACCTCATCCACGTTTTCAATGTGACACAACATTGCCCGCTCTGGTGTGTCTTTGGCTACTTCAAAGTGTTACCTAAAGTTTGGTTTGTGATAGGAGCAAGTCACAAAATCAAAGCAAAACTTATTGCTGTGGGTCTGAAGTGCTACAGAAGCTCTCTTTCCCAAAATAATTTATTCAGCTGGGTTTGCCTCTCTCTCAAGTCCAACTGAACGGAGGTTTTCTGCAGTCTAACTGCACTGACATTTTCTTTGTTTTGGGGTTTTTAAAAGTGGCCATTTGAGCACTTTGGATGAAGGCACTGCATCTGCATACCCTAATGAAAAGGGATTTACATCTCTGATTGGCAAACCCCTCTCTCTCTTGCTCTGCTCCTTTATATTCCCCATCCCATATTTCCCCTCCCCAGAGCTGTTACCTGTTGATGCAGACTCCAGCCTGGAAGCTGCCAAAGCAGATTGGTGCTCCTGTCCTGCTGCAGCCCTCAGGCAGAGATGGACAACCTGCCCAGTTCCTGTGTATAATATGGAGAAAAAGGAAAGAAAAACAGTAAAATACTTGGAAATATTTTTCAAATCTTGGTGTGCTTTAGCTAGGAAAGGTGTCAGGAAAGCTCCCTCTCTTCCCAGTTACCTTTTCACCTGCATGTCACTGAAATCAGGACCAGAGCAGGGCCAGATTCTTCCAGTGCCTCATGAAGGAAGTGCCACCACACCTGCCAGCTCCCACTTTGGAAATAATGAAAGGGCCTAAACGTGGCCTGGAGATTTTTTTTGATTCCAGAATGTCCTGTAAGCCCAATGTCAGCACAGCACCTGTTGTCCCTGCCCACACCTCGTGTTCTGAATCTCAAGAGACCTTTGAGAGGACAAAAAAAAAGGGGAGTCATAAAGAAGGCAGCTGCTTTCAATGAGCAGCTGAGCATGAACCAGTCAGGAGAACCTTCTCATCCAGCCTGAAAAGGGCCAGTGGCCTTGTGTCAAAACATCTCTTTCCCAGGAATTTATTTTAGGGAAGATCCATTCTCTTATGTCAAATCAAGTGTACCAATCCCTGGCTGCAAACCAGTACAAAACAAATGCTGTGTGCACTCCCTCAGCACAGGAGTGCAGGAATCAGATGCTTTGCAATGGCCTGAGCTGAATCCTCCTTTTGGGTTTCTGCTTTCCCACTTTGGGTGCACACTCCCTGTGCCCGGGGGAGCCTCTGTTCCGGATGTCTCCCTGCATTATTCACAGGGGATCACACCAGGAAGGACTTCGTACACACGAGTTAGTTCAGGAATGGGAAGCTCCAAAGGACCCCAAGAAGAGTTATGTACTAACTTGACGGTTTTATTTTTAGGCCTTGCCAAGTTTATTTAGAGCTGTCTTTTTGTGTTATTTTATTGTGTTCCAGCTGTACTCCCAGAAATAATTACTTTATTCAGTTCACTACTATTTCAGCAAGCTGTTCACTGACCAGCTATTTGAGGAATTCTCTCCAAGCCCCTGGTGGCTATCTGGAAGAGCCTGATATTTTCCACATTAGCTCTGTTCCATGGCATGCAGAGCCTCTGCCATCCCCTCAGTTCCATACAAGCTCAGTCCTACTCAATGACACTGAATTCTGCCTTATTTTCCTCTTGTTTTCTGCTTCTCATGTAGAAGGGGCATGAGTTGTGTGCCCAGAATTTTCTAGTATCTTCCCAGTAAAGTCCTGTCTTGCAGTTCAGACTGCAGGAGTTCAAACTCTGCCTGCACAAGAAAGAAGGGAAAATACACTGATGTTTGGTTTTGACTTTATGCATGACCCAGAAGATTTCAGAAAGTGGTTGTAATTAACTTTACTCTTACACCAAGCTTTGATAAAAGCTCAGGGATATATGGAGGGAAAATTAGTGGCCTTTTCACAGTAGTCCCACTTGTTCTTTGGCCCTGTAGTAAGCTGTCACATAAACTACTCCCTTGAAGGAATGGCTTAGCAAGGAGATTAGGGCTATGCCTTGGTATCAGAATCCAATTCCAGGATGAGATTTCAGTGTGTTAAGCAAATAACTGGCTCAGAGAGAAAACCTGGAGCCTCCAAAAGACTGAGTGGCTTATATCCATCTGAGATATTACATAGTAACTGATCTCTGGCTTGTAGATACTGTGATACTGGCTGTTCTGGAGAAATCTGAGCAGTTTTACACAATCAGAAGAATGTGGAGAAATACCCCAGCCCTGAGGAACTTCCACTCCAAATACACTTCATACAAGAGGATGAATTTACAGCAAAACAAGGGAATAGCATCTCTGAACCCAAGTTTGTTACGTGACAGCTGGCAGGATGCAATGCCAAGTGTCCTGCTGGGATGTTCACATTACTATTTAAACGCTTAAAATTGGGTACTGATGTGAACTTTCCAAAGCCTAAATGAAGGGATGAGGAAATCTGTTGAAGATAGAGAGGTATCTTGGTGGTTTATTGGTGACTGCAGGGTTAAGAAAACAATTTCAAAACAGTTTTCAATCCTTTGCTCATTTTCTTCGTGGTGAAATGATCTCTTTACTTTCATCCTGTGGCTCTAGGAAGACAGTTCAGAAAGGAAAGCTCATGGATTTCACAAGCACAGTCATCATCCCGCTGCTTTTTGGCAGCTTGGGGATCTTCGCGCTTTTCCGGCTGCTGCAGTGGATGCGGATGCGAGCCTACCTGCAGGAGGCAGTGGTGGTGATCACAGGGGCCACCTCTGGCCTGGGAAAAGGTATGGACCCAAAGGAGGGCACCAAGGGCAAGACAAACAGGGGGTTGTGGCAGGAGCAGCTCTTGGAATAAAGCAGTAATGAGCTGAAAGTGCCTTTGCTCTGGGTTTTGAGATGTTTGGCTCCCACCTGAGTTATAACCACAGCCAGTGTAGATTTGGATGCAAGAGTCTCAACATTTGTAAGGAAAGTTTTAATCATCCTGTATAAACTGGAGCTCATCAAAGCAAGGAGCAAGATGCTGTTCGTGTGCTGTCAGGGGTCTTTCCCCTAAATCCTGAAAAAGCCAGGAAGCCAAATTGTTTCTTTAAAACTTCCCAGAACTGGTGTTCTGCGTTCACATTTGTTGTACTTCCAGCTTCACTGCCAAACTTTCCACTCCTTCTCCCTGTCCCTCACCCTCAAGTTAAGGTACCTTTCGTCTCATGGTACAAAGCCATCTACTCTAAATTCAAACTCTTGGCATTATTAACACCAGGGAGTATTTTTTTCCAGCTAAAACTTACGTTGTGCTTCAGTGGCTACATTCTCTAATTCTGCTTTCTATAATTGCTTTAAAAGCTGCTTGAGGAGAAGACAAGATGCTCTCTTCTATCAAGGCCTTTCATTAGGATGAGTACATTTACAGAACAAATAGAGCTTTAATTGATGTTGCCTTTGCATGTGAGTTCGTCCCTAAGGACAGGGGTGTTGAGGAACTGGCCAAAGGAGATGAACTGGTTCTCTCTGCCTGCCACAGCCAAGCAGTGGGAGTGGTAAAGGATTTTGTATTTCATGCTGAGGAGAGGGAATTAGTATCCCAGGAGAGACTTTCCAGCTGGGCAGCTGGAGCTCTGTGTGCTGTGGGGTGTAGAGACTTCCATTGTACAGTGGAGTTTCCTCCCTTATTGACTCATTTGCAAGATCTTCTACAACTCCCCTCACTCCTAGTTATTAATACACTAGACCACCTCTAATTAGTGTGCTCGTAACACCCTTCATTGCCACCCACTGTCATCCCTTGTGCAAACAAGCACTTTGTCCCTCTGGCTCCCAGAGGGGACAGGAACATGCAATTAGGAGGAGAATAGCCTGACATCCCTTCTTCAGCCTTCTCCTGATGAAGAGAATCTCCTTGATGAAGCCATTAAATCCAAGGCTTCCAGAACCTCTGGAAAGTGTTAATTTAAATTGAAACTCCAAAGACCAGGCCCTGCTGTGTTAGATAACACACACAAGGCAACTGTGGTCCCTCTTAAGAAGGGCATAAAGTCAAAAATTAAGAGGCACAGGCAAACTGACCAGCTGAGGGGGAGGATGTGCAAACAGCATGATAACTGTCTAACCAGCACAGTATCTGTGAGCACTGCAGCTGCCTCACCACTATCATGTGTCTGTCACAGTCCCAGGAGAGTGGGACGTGGCTGTGACCTCGCTGTAAATCAGCCTGACCATCACACAGCAGCGATAAAGCCACCTCAGAGCCCTGCTAGCAAACAGCACTTTCAGCTATCACCAGGTTTGATGTGAATCTGCTGTTTGTCTGGTATTCAAATGCCTACTTTTCTCTCTTGCTTGCTTCCTCCAAAGAATGTGCCAAAGCTTTCCATGCAGCTGGCTCCAAGGTGGTGCTCTGTGGCAGAGACAGTGAGAAGCTCAAAGACCTGGTACGGGAGCTTTGTGCTGTGAAGAATCACCGGAAAAATGTGAGTATGGGACCAGGACAGGCCTGTGGGCTCACATGGCCTGGATTTCTGCTTGGGTTGTTATAGAAGTTACAGAATTGCCTGTGGGTTGTTCTCTTGAGCAATAGCAAAAATGAAACTCTGTGGTTAGGGATAGATGTTGATATAGGAGTACATGGAGCTGGCATGTCATTCCTTGTAAAAACCCCACAAAAAGAAGCCATCTGAAAGAGTCCTTGGCTAGAAGTGGAAGTGAAAGCACACAAGGGCAGAGTGTCCAGACCCCTTACACCTGCACCTCATACATTGAATCTGGAAAAGTGAATTTCCATCTGTTGGGTTTTATTTTTTATGTCTATGCCTGCTGACAGTGGCTAAGAAAAGTACTGCTGGCTTCTGTAGCAAACACATGGGTTACATTTTGCCATTTTCAAATGCTTTTTCTTTAATAAGACAACAGGAAACTTTAGTACTTGAGGAAGATCTCACTTGCCCCTTTCCTATATAAGGAACAGGCTACAGGAGCAGAGAAAGACAAGAGCACAACCTGCTTCTGTCATTTATTCCTGCCACATGGAACTGCTGCACTGCAGTTGCACAGGGTCTGGATGGCCCTGCTCTTCTGCTTCCAGAGCTGGGGAATCCCATCATGAGCTGGCACATCCAGCACTGAACTGTATTTTGCTAACTTTAGTTTATTCACAGACACACAAACCTCACACTGTGGTGTTTGACCTCTTGGACACCAAAACTGTGGTAAATGCTGCTGAGGAGATCCTGAAGGCCATGGGTCATGTGGACATCCTGATCAACAATGCAGGCATCAGCTTCCGAGGCACAATTGTGGACACAAGACTGGATGTGGATAAGAAAGTGATGGAAGCAAATTATTTTGGACCCATAGCCCTCACCAAAGGTACCTGTGATGCACATGGATTTGGCTGATGGCTCTGCAGACCAGCACAACTGAGCACAGCTTCACCTGTGTTTGTACCTGGTACAGTGCAGGGTGAGAGGGGAGGTTTGGGGTTATAGGCAGGCCTAAGGAGGTGTTTGGGCATGACTGTGTGGGAAGTTCCCCATTAGAGATGGTACCTGGTTCCATCTCCTGACTCTGGACTGGCAGAAATTTAGGAAGAGGTCCGGTTATCCTGTCTGCACTGACAGGAGACTGGAGAACATGGTGGGGGTTCCAGGGGAGCTGCAGCTTTCCTAGAAAGCTTTGGTTACACAGAAAGCTCAGCCTGGAGGGCATCAGCTGCAGGAAATTGAAGATGTTCTGGTGGCAGAAAAAGCAAGTTCTGCTGCCCACTCTGTGGGAGGTAAGAGCTACCACAGCAGCCCTTGTGCAGCCTCTGGCACAAGGAGTCTCCTCACAGGTGAATGTCCCAGCCAGACGCAGCTTCAGGCAGAGGCATCCCAAGCACTGTCCCAACCCCTGCACTGAACAGGGATCTTGTAATTCCCTTCAGCATCTCTGAGTGCTCTGAAAGCTTTGATTCTTGACAGCAGCAATGGCAGGAGTGTTGTCTGAATGGGTCTTTTCTGTCCTTTGCTAGCACTTCTCCCCTCCATGATCAAGAGGAGACAAGGCCACATTGTGGCCATCAGCAGCGTGCAAGGCAAAATAAGCATTCCTTTCAGATCCGCATGTAAGTACCTCCACAGAAGATGGGAAAGACATATTTGGGGCACCAGGCTGAATAAATACTTGGCTCCTGCTTCCACATTTAGCTCTCCATGGAATTGGCTGCATGCAGGGAAGGCAGAGCTGTGCATCACCCTCCGTGTGGTCACAAATCACTGACAGCAGCACTCTCAAATACAAAATCTTAGCCCTTTCCTAAAGTTTTTAAGGGATGGAGAATATCTTTTGAAAACAGTTTGATAGTCCTATCTTAACACTTCGGAGTCACTAAGATTCCATAATGTTATGGTATTTTATCCTTGTTATTTGTCTGCATTATCTCCTCTAAGAAAGTAGGAATTTTTTGTTTTAATAAATTATGACGTGCCATAGTACAAACAATGCCAAAACAAAAGCCTAAACAATCTTGATCCAGCAAGCTCTTCATGCTAAATCAGTTATAACAAGAAATATTGGTGGGATTACTGAAAAAAAGTCTTTAGGAAGATGGATGAACTAAGAGGAGAGCACACAAACATCTGTAAATCACTGACAATAAACTCCAGAAGTACAGTGGTGATGGGATATGATGGGTCAGGAATGATGCTGAGTGGAGGAGAGCCTGGAATGTCTGAGCAGTGGGGTTTTGCAGGTGATGTGGGTCTGATTGCTCCAGGAATTGTGTTCTGAGGAGCTCCCAGAGCATTTGTACAGGGACCAGAGCCATGTGAATCTGGCAGCAGGAGCTCAGCCCTTGCCTGGTTCCCCACAGAGTGTGCAGTCTTTGCTGAGCTGGCTCTGGTGCTGCTGGTGTGGTGGTGGCAGTCACAGGCAGTGACCGAGCAAAAGGAGTCACTCAGCCATTTCATGGGGGAAAATCCTGCCCTAGGCCACACTTCCCTGCTCTGCCTGACTGTGATCTGGAGTTGCCTTGTGTGCAGCCAAGCTCTGAACCTGCTCTGCAAGTCCCCAGTGCTCAGCACGTGCAGGGCAGCCAGCTCTGCCTTCCAGAGGCTTTGGGTCTTCTTTATCAGGAGTGGGAGGCAGCTTGGGTTCACTCTGGAGTGCTTTGGCAGGGCTCTGATATTAAGCTCAGGATCCCAGCCAGTGTTCAACTGGAGTTTACATTTTGTCTTCCTAAATTGCCTGTCACTCTTACTACCTGTTGCTGCCATTCACTAAACAAAAACAAACATAGAGGCTGGAGAACAGCTCTTGGGTTCTTGCTGAGAAGTGGCTGCATTGCAGTGAAAAACCCATTCAGAAAGTAAAAGTTCCTTCAGTCCTGCTCCTTCTCCTTGTACAGTCCTTTTCCTGTTTTCCAGATGCTGCCTCTAAACACGCTACCCAGGCCTTCTTTGACTGTCTGCGAGCAGAGGTGGAGCAGTATGACATTGAAGTGACAGTTGTGAGCCCCGGATACATTCAGACAAACCTGTCCCTCAACGCTGTCACAGCGGATGGATCTCGCTATGGAGGTGAGATACCACGTGATGCCCTATTTCTAAAGCATCTCCACCTCACTACAAGGTATGTTGGCAACACATGGCCTCTGGTGGGGATACAAGTTAGCCCTGAAGGATCAAAAATCAACTTTGAATGCAGGGTAGGAACAGTAACCCCCAAAATTTAGCCTTCCCAGATGGCAACTATTGCCTTCTGGCCCCACCATGAGGAACACCTGTCTGTGCTCCCATACACAACTGAGGTAAAAACCAAAACAAGCAGCCAGGTACAGTTAGAGCATTCCTAGGAAAGGTACCTCAGTGGGGCTTTACCTGCTGGTGTTGGTGCTCACTCAGCTTTCCCTTGGCAGTTATGGACAAGACCACGGCCGAGGGACAGACGGCAGCTGAAATGGCCCAGGTGGTTCTCAATGCAGTGGGACAGAAGAAGAAGGAAGTGCTTGTGGCTGGCCTGACCCCCTGCCTGGCTGTCTACTTGAGGAACCTCTGCCCCAGGCTCTTCTTCACCTTAATGGCATCTAGAGCAAAAAAGGAGAGAAAAGCAAAGGGCTCTTAGAGCTCAGCTCACCTGAGCAGGGAGAGGCTGAGCCCCTGCAGTTGGCTGGGACATCACTGGAGGTGCTCCTGCAGGAAAATCCTTTCTCAAAATACTGTTTACTATTGCATGGAGACTGGGAAATGGTTTCCCCCACATTGCTGGAAGACAGCACCTAAACCTCAGCTGGAGAAGGAAGGGTGCTTGGACAATGGGGGAGAGCTGAGGCTGCAGGGGAGGGGATGAGGGAACACTGCAGCCGGGGAGGCCCCTGTGCTGGAACACTCCTCACCTCACTGCAGGCATGCTCAGCTTTACTGGCCTGCTACAAATAAAACCTACCTGTTCTGCCTTCACACCAGCAGACCTTGGCTTTCCTCACCACGTGGCCCCTGTGAAATACAGTCCTCAGCTGGGAGCTCTCGTGATCAGTGTCTTCTTCCCACTCCTTCCAGTCTGATCCAGGACATGCTGCTTGCAGTGGGGAAACTTCACAGAGCCTTTTCCTGTTAATGTGCCATATCATCTAAGTTAAGTTCAATCCACTGCCACTTTTAAAGAAGTAACTGATGTACAATTTGAGTATATTTGGCCATCATTTTACCTGTCTGATTCGTGCCCTACTGATGTACTGAGACAGTTAATTCTGCAGTAGCAGTGCTGTGTGAATCCCAGCCAAGGAATGCAGGGAAGCACTGAACAGGTAGAACAGCACAGCAAGGCAGCTGCTGCCTGAACACACTGCATAGGTGACAGCAGCATACCTGGGCCACCTGCAGCACAGAGCAGGTGTGATCCTATGCATGCCAGGTGCTCTCTTGGCACATAGAGAAGCATCCATGTGTGTAGGGTGCAGACCCTTTGTTCTCATCTGCTTTAAAGCAATCACAGATGCTAATTAGGATCACATCCAGTGGGGAATGATACCTGCCTGTTCACATATCACAGGCTTCTGGGAGCCTGACAGCCTGAAGGGGTGCCATGTTCCATTCCTCACCCCTTCTCCTCATGTGAGGGATACCAGCACCACTAGGAAAAAGGAATTGCTGCACAGAGATAGGCCAGAAATAATCTTAAAATTGAAATAAACTCTACTAGTAGGAACCAAGGTCCAGACCCCTCCTGCCACCTCCATGCACTTGCCAGCATTTTCCATGTGTCCTGCCTCATATATCCTGCCTGGGAGTGCACATCTGATGACAAATAAATGACAGTGCTATGAAATTAATCCTGTGGTCTACTCCAGCTCCTCACAGCAGGTAACATAAGAAGTAGAGAAAACAATAGGGTTTTGTTTTTCTTTTCTTACATCCCTGCAAGGTGCTATTGCACCAGTAGTAGTAGAACAACACACTTTATCCCAGCCCTCTTTATGGGACCTGTTAGCTTAGACAGCGTGAATCCACACAGGATTAGTCACACAAACTGATACGGGTGTGCAGGATCAGCAGAACCTTCTCCTTCCAAAAGCCTTTTCTTAAGCACTACAGATTTATAAATGATCTCTGAGAACCAAGATGTGTTTAATGATCACAATGCTCCTGTTCTGTCAGGACATCCATCCTCTGCCACCTTCCCTGTGGCTGAGGCTGCAAATGTGTCATAGAAAAGCCTAGGGTTGGAATGACAAGTTGAAGCTTTCAGGTGTACAGACACCTTTTTTCCTGTTAAGATAGGAAAGCAAGGCATTACCTTCTCTCCCTCTCCACAAGGGGTGTGTTGGTGTTAGCTGTGCTTTTCCTTTTGTGTTTTCCATGCTCAGACCCTCAGTTTCTTGGGGAAATGCAGTGCTCCTGCCAGTCTTGTTCAGCTGCTCAATGTTCTGGTGTTTCAGGTCGTGGCTACCCAGGAAGGACTGAAAGGCTGCTTTGCATTTCTGTGTTCCCATCCAGGGCACTGAGGGTGAAACGTATCAAGCCTGAGGGAAAAATTATGTGAGGGGAGTTACTGTAGTTCCTGTTGGAACTACAGCTCCAAGGCAGAGTTGCTGAGAGCACACCCATTCCCCTTTGGAAGTAAATTCCCTCTCTGTGACAAGGGGAATATTGCACACTCCAGAGCACGTCCACAGTGGGCACGTTGGGCAGCAAAGTCTGGGGCCTCTGAAGGGGAGGTTTGTCCCCAGCCACTGGCATAAGGGACAGCAGATACAGCACATCTCCACGTGGATGAGAATTTTTGGAAATTGTTTTACCATTTCACCATGCACTAAAATGCCCCTCAAGACCCCTCTCGTTCTCTCAGGTCACCTGGCATAGTTACATCCCTGAGTGACTAACAACCAGAATGTTACCAAGTGTTTTAGCTACGTTATCACTGAGATTCCTTGGAAAACAAGCCCCTCTGCCCCTCCACCTCAGAATGAAGTAACAGGTGTGTTTTAAAACAAACCTACCCATTGTGGCAGTTTAGTTGACTTTTCACCTTTCCTCCTGCAGTAAAAGACCCCAGGAGACTTTTTAACTCAAGTCTCTGATACCAGCTATCATTTAGGGAACCTGCCATAGTGATCAGTCCAGGCAAGGGGAAGCTTAACACAAAAGAGTACCAGGACCCCAGAGGTTTGATGCAGAAAAGGAACAACAGCCCTGAGAATTATTTTGCATGGAGTAAAAAAAGAGCTGGAATGCCTTTAGTGTGGCCAGCACAAAGGTATTTCAGGGCCTTCTGTAGCAATAAGCAGTATTAGCTATGGCAGATGTGCCCCTGGCTTCAAATCCATCCAGCAGGGACTTTGGAAACACGTGTCAGGGTGGAAGGGCAGCCTGCCCAGCCTGGCCTAACCACTGAAAGATGAAGTAGTTGCATTTCTTCACCTCCTCTCTGCCAAGGCAACTGTACATTGTTGCTATAAATAGATGCTCTGGATCCCAGCTTCTTTTAACCTTGGAGGGAAAGGACTCAGCCACTGTACAAAGGGCTGTTGCCACCCAGAAATGTCTCAGTGCCACTGGAGTTCCCCCAGCCTGCTCAGGCACAGCTGCCTGTGCTGGTGCTAAAGGCTGAGAACACCCAGCAAACCCAGTTTGCCCAGCACACACACGATGGGCTGTGTGTCCTGCTCACACAAAAACTGCCCCAGCAGAGAAGCACAAGTCTGAATTGTGGTCAGAACAGCCCACAGAGGCGAGGACAGGGGGAGTTCATGGTGTCTGCTGTGGCAATTCGGAGAGATAAAAACAGAAGGGCAGAATTTGGGGTCTGACCTCTGCCAAGGTCAGTGTTTCAGCTGTGAAGGTCAGGCTGCAGCTCCCACTGGAGCAGGGAGCACACAGTGCACAGGCAGCTCGCACTGCAGCCCTTTGCTCTCCACACCTGAAGCTGTGCCAAGCTGGCCCTACCAATGCCAGCCACACCTATCCTCCATGTGGTGGGAAGAGATTATAGACAGCAAGCCCTATCTTTTAAAAGTAACTGGCAGATCTTGTAAGACAGTAAATATTTCCCATTCTAAGAATGAGATTTTGAGTTTAGAGCTAAAAAAATAATTATTGCACAGGACTGAATTCTTTCGTTTCAGGTAACACAGTTACAAGACGCAGTCATGTGGATGCCTTGCAGCAGGAGCAGGCAGCTCCTGTGTTTCAGGCAAAAGCAGTGGAATTGTGTAGTCAGGGCACAGCACAAAGGTAGGACTGGCAGACTCCCACCCTGGCAACCCTCAGCTGCACATGGCTCAAGGCATTTCAGGGGAGATGTCTCCACCTTAGGAAGAACTCATACAAGAACTGAGCAGAATGTGTTTGTAGCTGGAAACTTACAGTGGTATCTCCATTGTGCAGAAGACTCATGGCTGGAGGTGCAGGGCAGCAGAGGACTGGGACATCTTCACCCCCAACCATCAGTGTTTAAGCAATTACCAAAAAGGTACGAAGTTGGTAAAACCTCTTCCAAGAAACACAACTAGCCAAGCAAGAGGGAAAGCGACACCCTACAGCTATTCCTTCAGCAGATGCCTGCTGGAACACAGATGCTGCTGCCACATGCACTGGACAAGAGGAGTGTCAGGTGTGTGTGTGTGAGCAGGTAGCCTCGACCCCCTGGAATCACACCAGCAAAGGGGACTATGATAACAGTGACAAGAGAGCAAAAGCATTTGAAATTCTCATCCTTTAATGGTCAATGATAACTTCTGGCTGGTTCTGTGTAATACAATTAAACAATATACTTAAATGCTTCCCCTCAAAAAAAAAAAAAAAAAAAAAAAAAAAAAAAAAAAAAAAAAAAAAAAAAAAAAAAAAAANAAAAAGGAAAAAAAAGAAAGCAGCTCTCACACCCCTTCTTTCTATTGCTTTCTTTCATTGACATTCCACTGCTGGATTGGACTCCCCTGGCCTAACATATGGATCTCAAGTCACCACACATCCACATCTCAAGTGTAACGAAGAACTGAAAAACCTTGGTGCACCAGTGATGTGTTATTTGAAAAATAACAGCTCTATTAAACCAAATCCTTCCCAGTCTCCACCGCTTCTCAAAGAGGAAAAACAAAATGTTACTGTGGGAGTCTTAATACACTTGTCTTTGTGGGTTTCTCTCTTCCCTGCTGAAGTCATACAGCATAGAGTTCATAGATCTTCTTTACACAGTACACCAGGGCAGCGAGTGCTATCGTGTTGTGCAGTCTCTTTCTGTGCAGGTCGTCCTTCCTCACCAGCACCACGGGAGTGGACGAGGTGAGCGTATGCAGGGGCAGGCGCGAAAGTTTATAGGCATCGTACTCGACCTGGTACTTGCAACAGGGATCAAACTGCCAAGAGATCCCGTAGAGGGTGCAGCAAGCCACACTCAGCACTCCAGCAGGCAGGGAGATGTAGTGAGAATAATCTACTGGCAGTGCCAGGGGGGTGAAGAGGCAGGTGGTGCCCGCCAGCACGGCCGTCTTGTGCAGGCAGTTCCCCACGGTGATCCAGCGCGCCGTCTCGTCCCCGATGCGCGTGGGCTCGATCACGATGTACTTGTACTGCGCTTCCAGTGCCTGCTCCAGCTCGTACTCAAACTGGTCCTGAGCGTTCTCCCCGTTGTAGATCTCGTGCACAATGTAACAGTCCGTGGAGGACAAGGTCACCCTGGTAAGGGGAAATGAAGAATTAAAACTACAGGGCTGAAGGAGAGGCTGTTCACCCACCCGGCTGGGAGAGCAAGAGAGAAGTGCCCCAAGTGAGGGCAGCCCCTCAAGGTCACTGCCTCTGTTTCACAACCAGCAGCTTTTCCACTCAAGCTTCATTTCACATCAGCTGATTACTCCTGCTGTACAATAATTCATCCCAAAAGCAGGCAACATATTTTTCTTACCTTCTCCTAACTTGGAGGATCTAGAACAATTTGAGAAATAGGGCCTTGTAACAGTCCTGAAATGGTTCCTCACACTGATACCCAAGCAGTTTCTTTGGAGACAGCAGAAGTGTCACACCTTAGTGACCACAACACATCACTAAACAAACGACAGACTTTAGGAGCTTTCACAGAAACCAAGACCAGCAACTCATCCATCAGGAGGACAAGCTGCACTGTAAGGTTTTGCGAGAGGAAGCATTTCCAGATGAATTCATTTGCCTTCTGATGCAGCTTGCTATTTAGTCCTCCATAGTAAACACAGCCTAGTAAATCCACGGTAAATCCAACAAGGATGGCCAAGGAACATTGCTGAAAGGGAAGATGGAGAAGGTAGCAGAGCATTCAGTTTGTGGCAGAACAGTTCACACCCTCTCCTGAAGTGGGATGCAGCAAAGCAAGACACGAACAGGTTTTTAACCCAGGCAGGCTTAAGCAGTGAGGAAAGAGCTGCTCGCTTCACCTGGGAGCACACTCCCTACTCAGGGGATTCAGGAACTTGTATCGGAGCAGCAGTTTTCAGCTTCCTCAAGTCACATCAATTTTCACCTTCCCTCCACCCTCTTCACCACATCACCTTATAGCTGCAGCTACATTCATGTACAGACTGCTAAGAAATAGGATTATGACTATTTACCTGCTCTGAGAAAGGGTAAAAACCTATCCATCAGAACAAGGCAAAATCCTCCCTTCTAAGCAGAAATGAATATTTCTGACACCCTTGTGCTTAACCAGAGCAAAACTGGGCACGTGGCCTCGCAAGGATAAAAATATCTAGCAGATTCCTTTAGCAGAAGGAGAACAAATCACACACACATTTGACCTAATCACAGCAGACAAAACAGCCTCATCCCAACAGCATTTAGACCCCCCCGATGTCAGGAGGAACACACTGCTGATGTGGAGAACAGAATGAGCACTTTTTTTCCTCCATTAGTACAGCGGTACTTATGTGCATGCACTGGAAAATAAGGGAGAAAAATACACATTCACAAGCTGCTGTTGCCAAACATTATCCTTAATGTGCAGCTCCACTCAGGCTGCAAAGGGGATTGAGCAGTGGCCAGCTGTAATCAAAAATATTGTTAAATTACAAGCTGTTGCAGACCGAGCTGTGTTTGTAACAGCAGCAAACATCAACCAGCAGGACCTGAGAGGCACCACCCTCTCCCAAGGCACAGTAATAAGCAGCTTCATTAAAAGTCCAGCTGGAATTTATATAACTTACAAGGAAAATTCAACTTACAATGTAGTTATTGAGTTCCTTGCAGTGCATTTCCCCCTTGGCCTGGTCATGGGTAGAAAGAAAAATAAAAATCCACCTGAATTCTGTGTATGCCAGGGGCTTCTTTAGAGCCATCAGCTTGTCAAACATTGTTTGGAAAACTACCATTAACTCTTTTAGCACAGGATGTGGTGGGCTCTGATGTTCTGGAGTGAACGGAGAGGTATTTAGAGAGGGGGAAAAAAAAAAAAAAAAGAAATCTACTGACAGCACCTATATAAGGAGCTTCTAACAAGAAACCAGTTAAGCAGGTGTTAGACTGACACGAAGGACACAGCTGGTCAAGGTTTGTGCCAAGGATTCTTTTCCCTGATAACAGCTGCTCCAAGTGCAGCTTCTTCCAAATCAAAAATTCCATTTTCATTGCAAAAGACATACAGAGACTTAAGGTAACTCTGCACACCACCACCCATGTCTATGTGAAACCACTTGCTAGGGCATAATGACTTCATGGAAAAGCTATTGCTGAAAGGCATTCTCAAGCTGGAAGCCAACCCAGTGCTAACACAACCCTCCAGACAAAATTAGTATTTCCTACCAAGGAGCACTTTCAGTGTTTTGCAATACCTGGGAACATGCAGATGGGTCTGCAAAATAGAGAAGCAGAATCCAAATTCAACTAAGAACTTCCCAGAGGCTTAGGAAGAGCACAGTTGTTGTCACTCCAGACCTCTCTGTTATCCCTGGGAAAACATGGGTGAAGTGAGCCCATTCCTTCCCTGCCTGCACAAGAGCTGTGGGAACTGAGCTTCTAACTCTAGGAATTCAGTCTACATTACATGGGATTTCTCCAGGCTCAGCACCAGGACAGGTGGCACTAACCCATCAGCCTCATTTCTCCTTGCTCAGGTCTTGCCTGTTCTTCCCTCTGACCACCCTTTTTTTCCCTTTCACCATCATTGCACAAGCAGAGCCACACCACAAACAGCCACCTGTCAGCAGGAATCCAACAGACTGGCCAGAGGCAGCACTGTCCATCTCCTCTGGAATTTTTTTGGCTTGCCAGGCTCTGGGGCTTTATAACAATAAAGTCAAGAAAAGCACAGTCCTCCTATGCCAAAACAAGCAGAATTTAAAGTATGTTCTGCTGAAAAAAAAGGAAAAGTCACTAGGAACTGAACCGCACAAAGGCTTTGTCCCTGAAAAAGTCTGCCCCCCAACTGTGCTGTTTCTCCAAATGAGTCCTCTAAAATCAGAATAAATCTGTATCTGCAAATGGCAAAACAGACAATCCAAAAATTACAAATGAAAAGGCATCTGCTCAAATAGGACACATGAAGAGTCAGCAGGGCAGGCAGCAAGTCTCCATTTCTGCACAGAGAGGTGGGGTTATCATGTATGATTTCCACACGAGAACTGGCTGTCCCTGGAGCATGGAAAGCTGCAAACTGTTTGGATTTCAGATGTTATAAAAAGAGACACAGATGAGATACGTGGGCTTGAGGAGATTTCAGCTGAGGACTTCACAGAGGCAACTATCCTGACACAGCGTTTTCAATTGAACATAGCAGCTGCACATGAACAAGCTCCAGTCAAAGCACTTGGATTTGCTCAAACACTGGAGGCCATGGAGTTTGCCTTTTGGAGCTTGTCACCCACCCCCTGGCCATGACAAACACAAATGCAGAGCTGTGCAAGCAACTCTGAGCTGGCATCCACCACTTATCAAGTGTAGGGATTTTATATAAACTCCATTTTACTTAAAAGAATAGTAAATAACCAGAGAGCACCTAATGCCAGAAGACATAAAATGCTGCCAGGTGTTCAGGAGTCTGACCAGCTGTTACTAGACAGACCACAGCCTAAAAACAGTTGTTAATAGTATTCAATCAAATTATTTTCCAGGACATGTCTCTCCACTCCAGACAAGAGGGCACAGTTAAAAAGTTGTCCAGCTGTTCTGTAGGAATAGTTCTAGACCTTATATCTAAATATTTGTTGTATTACAGCTTCACGCATTCTACACCTGAGAAATTTTAGTGTCTCATTCCTGGTGCTGAAGGAATGCCTGGGTGGGGGAATGTGACAGAACTCGCAGCTATTCAGCACAGCAAGATGCAAATCACCTAAAACTCAACGATGTCAAATTTTGGTATTGCTGAAGTTATAAATAAGGAATCCATTGTTAACAGAGCTACAGCAGCAGGAGGGGCAGAAGTGCCTGTGTTAGCTACAGAGCAAGCTTCAAATTACATTTGGATTGTCTTCCTAACATGGGAATATGGGAAAGCACCAGGAGAGGGGCGCTGCAGCTGCTGAACAATAGCAGCTCCAACAGTTCATCAAATCCTCAAACGGTTTGGGTTGGAAGGGACCTCAAAACCTGTCCAGTTCCCCCCCCTGCCATGAGCAGGGACACCTTCCACTATCCCAGGTTGCTCCAAGCCCTGTCCAACCTGGCCTTGGACACTTCCAAGGATGGGGCAGCCCCAGCTTCCCTGGGCCACCTGTGCCAGGGCCTCCCCACCCTCATAGGGAAGAATTTCTTCCTAAGTTCCAGCCCTCTCCATTTCTCTGCCTGCACCGTGGAAGCAGGCTCCTGAATACAGCAGACTGCCTGGTAAATGGAAGTTTCAAATGGATAGTCTTTATGGATGAAGAAGTAAACAATATTCCAGAGAGGAGTCACTCCATGTGAAAAGACCTTCAGTTGTACCAGGTGCCAAGTGGCAAAAGCAGAAACAAAGGAACAGAGCAGGTGAAAACATCCTGGGAGAACCCTCAGCATCCTCCCACCACTGCCCACCTGTAGGGGAGAAGGACTGAGTCTCCTGAGTTTGTTGCCCTCAACTTAATGGCACCTGCCAGACAGACTTTTGGTGAGGGTTTCAAGTCATCCAAGCATCTCAGTTCTGCAAAATGCAGAACTCGCATCACACTTGGGAAAAAAAAAATAAATAAAAATCACACTTGGAAACAATCTTAACCTGCACAAAGCTCAGGTACAGTTCTGGGCAAAAATAAAAGTTCTTTTTAAGCCACTCCCATTACACAATAGGTCAGGTTTTGTTAAAGTTTTGCTGTTTTTTTTAAAAAGAAAATTCCTGAGCAACAGTATTGCTCAGAGCACCAAACGAGCAGATTACCTGAAAATGAAGACCAGTTTGATTAGTAGTTAAAAAAAATTAGAAAGGAGAGGCCTGCAGTAGTGTGATAACACCTGTCACAAGCACCACACGCAGTCCAGCTCAGCAGTGCAAGAGGGGTTTTGTGCTGCCTGCACAAGATTTCAGAAAAAGGACATTACAGATGGCCAGAGCATGTCTGGGAACATTGTCAGCATCTCAGCCAAGCTAGAGGAAGTCAACAGAGTCAAGACATGACAAATTCAAACACTAAACTTCCCTCCCTGCAACATAAATCCTTCCTGAAATTTAATTTAATTTCAAGATTAAGGAATGAGCTGTGGCCTGGCTTTAATTCTCAGTGGAAATATTCCACCTCCAAGTCATATTCCCCAGGGTATGTTTCTACACAGGAGATGGTTCATGGAAAGCACCAACATATCCCACCCCGAACACCTGGAGAATTGTATCTCTTGCTCAATGTCCACACAATCTACCGGGCTCAGGCCCTCAGCCATGGCTGTCAGGCCTGGGGCTTTAAGAAAAGAATTAAAGCAGAGGAAGAACAGGAAATGCAGGGCAATAAAGCAAGACTTTAATTCAAAAGATGCACCTTAAATTCAAATAGGTAAAAGGACAGGAGAACACTGGGGAGCTCTTCAAGCAGCCTCAGGGAGGGACAACATTCCCTGAACACTAAGGGAAACATCACCAGACCATAAGATCAAATCCAGCCCCCAGACAACAAGGAGGTGTCAATTTTAAGTCAACTAATGATTAGCCAGGCTGATGGAAATAGGTCAATCATTGCTGCAAGCAGAGTACCAGAAATCTGAGCAGTGCAGGTAGCGAAAGGAGAGAGCTCTGTGAGGGCACAGAGGAGCCAGTGCAGGCAGCGGTGATGACATGAAAGCTGTTCTTTCTAGAGTTTGTCAGAACATCTCCCAGGGGAACAAACGACATGCTGTCCACTGCTCTGGCGGGCACCGGCCTGCCTTTTATACAAAAACACCCAGTACAATCCACTGTCTGTTCTGTATGAAAAAGTTGTTTTGGTCTACAGATTAACAATTCCCTTTAGACAGGCTCCATTAAAGAGTCTATCCAGAATGAAGAAAAACAAATATTTAGTTGGTTCCCTTCAGAGTTTTTGATTATTTTGTTTAACGTTATTATTTCACCACCAGAGCCAGCAGGAGTTCACAGTCAACATACTTTGAAATTAATGTCCTTACATTCACTCCTAGCAAGGAAAGTACTTTTTAACCGATTATAGCTTCCTCTGTATCAATAAAGTCACTTATGAAGGGACTCAGTCTCCACAGATATGCTGATCTTCTCTAAAAAAATATTTTTAAATGAAAGCTGCTCTAGTCTCCCAGCAGACAGGATTTTATTCAGTACTGAGTCTCCTCACACCACCTCCGACACACAGATGCCTTTTAGAGGGGCTGGCTGACAACTACAAACACTCCTTGAAGCAGCTCAGTTACCAGGAAAACTGGATCAGCATATTCAGTTCAAAGGAATGTGTCTTTGGACAAGAATCCCACCCAGAGTAAGAAAACTGTATTCACCCTATAAAAAGCACATGTCACCCTGTGATGACATCAGGTCTGTCAGTGCTGCCTTTACACCAGTGCTGCAGCAGCCAAACAAGACGGGCAAGTGTGATTTGGGATCAGCCACTGCTGGAGAGGCAGAGGCCCAGTCATCCAAATCTGCTCTGCAACTGCAAGCAAGAAGCAGCACCTCGCTGACATCACCCAACACCTTTTGGAGTTATCCTCCTCTGTCACATTTGTAGAGGGTGACACCTAAAGAACCACCAGCTTTTGATGGAGATTGTGAAACGCTGCTCAGGGGAGGATCTGCTGTTCTGGTCTCTTCCATACCCTTCTCACTGGCAGAGGAAAAGTAATACATGCACAAGGTTCATGGAGTGACTCGTGTTTAGGAATATTTTTGATCATAAGATCAAGAGCAATCACACCTTTGAAAAAAGTTCACCTCAAACAACAATTAGATTATTGTACAGGTCACAGACGAAGTTACACAGAAACAACTCACTTTTAAGTCTGCGTCAATTTTCACCCTGGAAGAATAATTCAAGTTATTAAGTGCTCTTTAACATATTCTGTTCCTTCCCTTCTGCTGGGAGGACACATCTGCTACATGAAAACTCCACACCTCCCATGCTGGGGCAGTGCCAGCAATGGGTGCAGACAGCTTTACCACTGTGGTATTCTTAGTTGTTTATTTAAACCAAGCTGATGCAAGAATTCCATTGGTCCTTCCAGTTCAATTACTTTTGAATTCCCTGAACACAGACAGCATTCCTGCAATTCACATTAGCACCAGAATTTTGAGGGCTACTTGTGGCTCTCCTTGGCTGAGTAGATTCAACAGCATCAAAGCAAACACTGTTGGATCACAGCAAAGGAAAAAACTGAAGCAAAAGCCACAACACAAATTAAGAGGGATATCGGAGTTTCTAATTAAGAGGGCTATCAGAGTTTCGAGGCGAGGCAGCAGGACAACGGAAAACTCACAGAAACACCGCAGCAGCTTTCAGCAGCTGCCGGTTACATCAGTCAGCCCTGGGGCAGAACAGAAAAATGCTAACGTCAGGAAATACGGGATAAACCCAGACATTTTCAGCAAGTGGAGAACTGTGCACACAGATTTTAAAGTAGTTCGACCAGACACTGTCTTAGGTTGCGCCAGGGGAGGTTCAGGTCGGACATTCGGAAGAATTTCTTCACAGAAAGTGTGATTAAATACTGGAATGGGCTGCCCTGGGAGATGGTGGAGTCACCGTCCCTAGAGGTGTTTAAGGAAAGACTGGGAGGCGCTCAGCGCTCGGGTCGGGTTGACGGGGTGGGGATCGGTCACAGGTTGGACTCGATGATCTCAGAGGTCTTTCGAACCTAATTGATTCTGGGAGGTTTCCCTCTGTCTCTTTTTCCCATTTTAAAGTTACGATTCCCGAACTTCCACCACTGATCCGTGGGTATTTCCAACCTGTCCTGGCCGCTTCTCCGCCCTGGCAGAGGCAGGAGCGCGGTACCGAGCTCCCTGCCCGCCGCGGCCCCGGCAGAAGGAGGTCACCCTGGAGGACTCGCGGCTCCCTCCCCGCCTTTAAAAATAGCCGTGGACGGAAGGAGCCTCCCGGGGCCGGCCCTCCTCCACCCGGCGCCCGGCGCCGCATCCCGCCGCGGGCAGCGCTGCCCCCGA
>VZTX01005573.1:0-123385 GCA_013400915.1 Pardalotus punctatus
CGGGGCCCGGGGCGGGGATCTCGCGCTGGCCGTAGCGCTCGGGTGGATTTGTCCCTAAGTCCCACGCTGAGGCTTCCTAGCACCTCCCTACCGAGCGCTACCCCGGGGAAAGCGAAGGCGCCTACCTAACAGATGGCAAACGTCACAGGCACGGATTTGGTGTGATTATTGTTTGTGTGAACTAAGCTACGCTAGTCTTTAAATGTTTCCAAAATAAAAGTCCATAATAAAGTTCTTTAAAACAGAGATGTGGGAGCAGGTGGGGAAAAAGGCACAAGAAAAACGTTATTCTGTCGAATTCCTTGATTGCAGGGGTCCAATAGAGTTTCATGCACAAGAACTGGATAACTGCCTTGTAAAACTGGGTATCATCCCTTCATTAAAAGCAATCCTCACAAACAGATCCAAACGACTGCAGTGCAACCTCTCTCTAGTGACCACTTAGTAAGAAAAACAGTGCTTATGGAAAGGCTTCATAGTGCAATTTCCTTTTTCTCTGTCAGATAGTATTAATGCTCTGTTGTATGAGAAACAGAGGAAAGAACAGAGAATGCATCCAGGAGAACAAGGTTTAGATTTCCTGAAGAAGCCTCATCACTGAACACTATTACATTCACATACAGACTGGATTGTTTTTATTTCCTCCAGAGGTAAATAAACTAAACCTTTTTAGTAAATAAAGGAAATGAGACAAGGGAAAAAAATCAATGCAGACACAATCTTCAGGTATATCTTTTCTTTAAATAAATTTCCAGTTTTATTAGCACATAAATGCCTTCAGCAAGCTGCTATAAAAATACCGTCTTGCTGGAAAGCGGTGCTGGCTTCTGTCAATCATGCCTTCTGTGGACAGGCAATAAAACTGATGGGCATGTTAGTTATTCTTTCAAGCTGAATAGCAGAAGGAAGCAAAACAGAGTTTGGATTAAGGTTGCCAGAGACAATGGAAATCAATGCTTGTGAGCAAAAGCTGCTTGCAGGGCCCAGCAGTTTGAGGCTTTCCTGGATAACTGCTGGCAAATGCATCAGCTGAGACACATGGCTGTGTGGAGGGCTGTCTTCAAAAACCTTCCTGTTCTTACAGCTTTTTACTGTTTTCAACAAAATCAGGTTCCACGTATATTCTTCAAAAATACACGGGATTCTACTGAAGAATACGCCTGATTTGTACTTTTCAGCTCTTCTTTGCATGGAAATGATCCATATACCTGATACATCTGATTTGCTAAAAGGGTACTCTCTGCATGGGTGATTTTTCACCAATCCTAGGTGTATTACTATAGTGAGCACTGTAGTGGAAATAGAGGCTATCTTCCAGGGAGAAAGAGCCAAAGCTTTGGAAAGAGCAGCATGAGAGACACGTGGTATGCAGTCCACGTGCTGAGTGAACCTGACAGCACAACTGTGAGCATTGTTTCTCTAACAGAGGACACAGCAAAGCACGGTACCAACTGAAGCTCAGTTCTGGCTGGATCTTTCTCCAAGAATCCTCTTACCGTGGTGCAGAGTCAAATGATGCATTTCCCACTGACAGTAGACTGCTGCAAGTAACTACAGTATTCCATCATTTCTGTTCTCCTTTCTTGTATGGAATCTCTGATTACTGATTTTCTTGTATGAGAAGTCCTGTACTTTCCAAAACTTCAGTCACCTGCATTAAATTAAATTAAAAGCTGATCTGGCTGAGAACAGAAAATTCTGTCAGAGCTACCTGAAGTGTCATGTTTCACTGAAATCTCATACACAACTTTGTAAAATCTGTAGGTTTAACTATCTGCAACTCTTACCAAGTTACTTTAATGGTGTTAATTTAATTTGGGAAGAGTTTATTCTGTTTCAGAGCATTTGAGAAAAGAATGGCCCTTTTCCTTCAATTTATTGTGCTTCCCCTTTTTACATAGCTTCCTAAAAACACTGGTATGAACCTTCTGTGTTATCTGTGTTGCTGATCTGCATGAGAAATGCCTTTCAAGATGTATATTTAATGAAAATACTACAATACTCTGTATGTTATTAAACCAAAACAAATTGTACTATGTATCCATTGCCATGACCTTTGATCATTTCTGCTAAGTCTTTACTCAAGTGTTTTATTTCAGGTAATCTCTAGAAGTGAAAATAATGTTCTTATTTCAGTTTGCATTATTAGATCTCCTTACAAAAATATGAAATGTGTTAATTCCACTGTGAACTGAAGTGCATGCAGTAGCTGTCAGTGGAGATACTTTAGTTGGTCAAACCTACAACAGCACAAACAGCACCTCCCAAGCTGTGGACAATACACAACTCATTTCTGGGATAATTATGTATTGAATATTATAAAGGTAGCAGCTGATTTTCAGATAATGTCAGTCTTATAGTTCCACCTTTTCCTTTAGAGAGTATTTCTGAGGATAATTTGATGTACTTGCAGAAAAATGTTCTGATTTTATTTGATTTACTTGGAAAAGAATCATATTACAAAATCTCTGCCAAATAATGTACAGTTGTATAAATCAATGTCCATAGTAGTACAAGATGTCCAAAAAAGCAAGAAATCACAACAGGTAAAAACCCCCAACCCAACAATAACAACAAAAACCCACTTAAAATGAAGTTAGTAATATTGTCAAAAAGAAAGATTTGGGTTCAGAAGACAAAGAACAAAGGTGAAGAGCAAAGCATATGAACAAGAAAGAAGGAAGGGAAGTTCAGGGAAGGTGCAGGAAGAGAAGAGAAGAGAAGAGAAGAGAAGAGAAGAGAAGAGAAGAGAAGAGAAGAGAAGAGAAGAGAAGAGAAGAGAAGAGAAGAGAAGAGAAGAGAAGAGAAGAGAAGAGAAGAGAAGAGAAGAGAAGAGATAATTTGGAAAGAATCTTGACCTGAAGGGACTTTTCTGAATGTGTTTTACCCACTCACTCACTGCTGAGAGACTCTATGTACCCAGGGGGATGTACTTGACAGTTTCAGTAATGTCCTTGGAGGCTTTGTGCAGCATGAAATTTGTTTCTGATTTATAGAAATAAATAAAACATAGCATCTGATTTCTACCTAAGAAACAAGGTCAGCAAGGAACAATGTTATTTTTTCTTGTAAAGAAAAAGATTATTATTTTCTTAAAGTCCAATTCTCCATGTTGAAGTGGAATTATCTGTAAATGTCACTCTACCTGAGGACAAGCAGTCCTGAATTCTTTGCCCCTTTGCACTACAGTTTTCATACACCCATGGCCACGTATGGCAATGCCAAATACCATCCCCATGCAATTGTGACAGAGCCCCTTCCTGAAAAGCAGCATCCTGGACACATGCTGAGAACAGCAAGCGGCATGCTGCTCTACCATTCACTGACCCCTTGCTCTCCGTGTTTTCACTTGCAGGAGCAAAGGCAATGGTCCTCTAAATGAGAGGCCCTAATCCTCTAACAGAGGATAAACTAATGGCTTATAAAGGTAATAGTATAAAGTGTCAGAGTTACAAAAGACAAAACTTCCCTTCTGCAGAAGTCTGTTTACTAGATGTATGCTATAACAGCATTAAGAATTAAAACATAAAAAAACCCCCCACCAACCAAAAAAAAAAAAAAAAAGGCAAAAAAGCAGAAAAAGCAGAAGTGCTCATTTTAAACACATGCTGGCAGACCATGGAAATTCCAGAGGAAGGCAGAACTGGTCAAAATTTAAATAAGTAAAAATGGGGCCCATTTTTCCTGCATGGTACAGCAGGAGATGGGGATACAAAGCAGCACTGTAGGCATCCTCAGACTGTGCTCAGGGTGAGAGAGATGTGCAAGCTGATCCCTGATGAGATCTTGCAGTGTGCTGACTGTGGGTCACAGCAGGAATAGTAAAAGGAAAGTTTTCATTTACTGGCTGATAAGCCAATAGATTTTCCAAGAGGTTCTATTAGCAGGAATGGGAACATGGAAAGGAAGCATGGGTGCCAAAAGGGCTCTTCAGGGACATCCTAAAACCTACCAGTTTCAGGGCCACTGAACTTCAGTTAAGCAGTGAGAAGAGGATAGAAATGAGCTGTTGTGAGCAAAACCAGCCTGTTTTGAATCATGGACGGCTTACCTAATCACCTATAGATCATCATCCAAATCATCATCTGTATAACAGCCACCAGCCTGTTCACAGACCTGCTCTTTGGTAATTGCCTGTTGCACACAGCCTTGCACAGCCTTCTGTACGCACACAAGCCCTGATACACCCATCTTCACCAGGGCAGCCATATCTTCAGCTTTGGGGAGGAGCGGATGATGACACAATGACACAAAAGGAAGACTGGTAATTAAATGAAGCATTGAAGTGTTATGCGTGGCAGTCAACAAAATGTAATGAAAAATAGGTCTCATCAGAGAAACCTCAGAGGACAGCACAGGTTTGGCTGTTCAAAGGTAAGGTCATAGCTGTACTAATGTTTTCAGATGCTTGACTTAGTACTACATGCTAGCAAGCAGAAAAAAACCAACTTTTTAATGCAATAAGGGACAAAGTTATTGCATGAAGATCTGGATGAGCAGTTCAGAGTAGTTATTGGTGAGACAGTTGTCTTTGAAAACTGATGTTTCCTTTAGGGCTTTTTGGGTTTCCTAAATGGCCTGTAAATATAAAATAAGTGCTAATCAAACTTGAAGTGATGTGGCATTGTCAGTGTGACAAACAGTGAAAAGAACAGGGTATCCAGCAAAAACTGTATCAAAAGCTGTCACTCAAAAATGGAAAGTAGAAACATTATAAGGAATACAGAAATGTTACCCTCTTAGCATAACAAATTACAGAGTCCAAACCTAGCAGGTATCCAAGTATATGACTACAACAAAAGGGCAGACGTAATTCCTGGATATGAAACAAAGAAGTAATGAAGAAGTTATTTTATCTCAGCACATGGCACTGATAAAACTTGTACTGGAATTTGGCACACAGTTTAAAAATAGGGCAGAGAGCAGGAAAGGGCTCACTTTGGTCAGCTCATGAGTGCTGAAGAAGAAGCAAGCACAAGGAAACAACTAATAGCAGGAATCTAAAGCCAGACACATTCAGATTCAAAATGAAACACAAAGTTTTAAAATCAGGACAAATTATCAAGTGAAGCAAATAATTCCTCATTTTCTGACGGCTTTGCTTGGGGGGTGTTGGGTAGCCTGGTGACATGAGTTTGGCCAGATACAGATTGCATTTCAGGCAGTCCCCAAGACCAGTTCACAGGAGATTGACCATCTCTACCACCTCTCATATCTAATAATAATTTTAAATTATTTATTTTTTCAATATTGTATTCATCATATTGACTGCTGAAAAAAGCCAGTCAGAATTATTAATGGCCCAAATGAGAACCACATCTCACTTAAATGTAGGACCTTCAACTAAGACTTCTTAAATTTAGAGGAAAACTTGTATTCTAAACATATACTGCATGGGAATGAGTGAAGCAATCCCAAGACTACATTGTATGGTTTAAATTGAAGCAATTTTTCCTAAAGTAGCCTTTAAAACAAGGTAAAAAACATAATAAACAATTTTTAACATTATCATTCAACTCCTACCATTGATACAAATTTATTGCCGCACTCCTAAAATACATATATTTTACAGACATTTTCCTTTGCAAAAGGTTCCTTAAAGTACTTCATTGGGCAAATACTATTGATGAGCAAGTAAACATATCAGCAACAATAATTCCATTGTCAACTATCACTCTTGCTCCACATGCATTTTAAAATATTGTATAAAGGACAAGTGACTGGACACCAGGATGACCATATAACCTCTTAAAGCAAGTGTTTTCATTTCTGAGACACAACAGATGGAATGGAATCAGCCAGCCTATTCCTTTCCTTCATAATTTCTGCCCTTCAAAATTTCTAAATAAAGCCAGTGCTTCTTTTAATTACACTAAGTAACCCAGTTTCAAGAAAGTCACACAGACAAAATGGAAAGAAGACTTTACTTTATCAAGGTCAAGTGCATATTACTTTCAGCAGAATGCTTCCCATAAAACCAACATCTTCTTGCAGCTTTGACCAATGAAATATTTTATATTAAAATGTTTGCATTTTGCTGTTAGAAGTGGAGAGCTGTAGTGATAGAAATACTGGTCCCACTTTCTGTCCAGAAAAATGCTTAAGTATGTATGACTCCTGTACTTCAGGCCCCCATGCTGGAAGCAGGTGATGCTCCAGGGCATTATGAAGGGCTGGGGGGTTACATCTGTCTTTTCAGTTCTGCAGGAAACAAGAAATCTTCTGCACTGTCAAGAGATTCTGAACATGAACATTCCCATGGGGGTCCCAGGTTGCCTGATTAGATTAGGATGACATTTTTGAGAAACATGCTGTAACAAGCAGCAGCAGTGATTTTTGTCTTTTCCCATATCCATTTTCTCTGTGTTCTGCTTTGGGGTTTATATTTTACTTCAACCCTATAATAATAGCCCTCATACCATTACTACAAAACAAGTGAAGTCTTGGGCCTCAACCCAATTTGTTTAATGCGTTTTCCACGGAAAAATTATGCAAATCTTTAGTATTTCTTTTTCAGGTAAGTTGCTCACTTTGAAACTTGCTGCTGGAGCGAGACCTTTGAGACTGTAGGAATCTCGCATGAAAGGTCTGGTTGTTTTGCTACCCATCCCTCCATGCTCTGTTTGCTCAGTTCAAGAAATATGACAGGCTGGAAAGGAGAGCTTGTTTACTGCAAGCCAGAGGGATGTGGAGCATGTTTTACTCACTTTGGACTACATCCTGCTTCTTTATAATGAAAGTGCCTATCCGGGTGGCATTCGCATCCTGAATTTTCTCACAAGTAGCCTTTGCTGACTGATCAGAACTAGCTGCTTAATAGCTTCACCTGGCAAGGCACAGAAATCATGGCTAGTGTGATTAATACTAATAAAACTTTATTTCATTCTTGTTTTGTAATCAAGCTGGTTTCAACTTGTCCATTAATTTAGAATGTGCATGCCAGTTCAAATGAAAGCTGAAGAGAGCCTTTAACAACTAATCATGCCTGAGCTTGGTATTGTGTTGGCTCTCTGTGCCTTCTTGTCTCATGGAGCAGCAAAGGCTAGTTTAAACAGTGGTCCTTTCTCATCTGCTTTATCCTTGTCCTATCCCCTTCCACTGCAAAGGGAATCTCCAAGGATGACAGGCATAAGGCTAGGTTCGGTCATCTTTGCCTTTCAGGTGTGAAGGCATGACAGGAGTGTTAAAATGCTGTACAACAGACACCTCTGAGCTTCCAGCTCTGTCAAATGTCACTTCTTGGCTCCTGAGCATCCCAGATGTGCAGCAGTGACTGAAGTACTGACGCACATTTGAACTTCAAAGTTTCAGGATATTCTGCCTCTAAGGTGGATTAAAAAACATCCACTACATGCAGGTCAGGTATAATTGTCCAGGCCAATTCTCTTCAGGCTGATTTTTCCTCTGAGGCATTTAGCATTGGCTAGTTTCCAGGAGGGACACTGAGACCTCTGCTGTGATTTGATGGTACATTTGATGTTTCCTAAAAAGCTGATGTCTCTACACGTTTGACAGAGGAACAATACAAGATATGGGAAAGTAAAGAAAGGAAATAGGGTACTTTTACATAGCTGGCATACAGGAATTTTTGGCAACCAGCCAGTGCCTTAAAGCCTTAGGGTCTGTTTTGGTGGCTCCCTACTTCACTTTTGCATAGAACAGATGTTGATACTATAGAAGGAAGAATAGGAGGAGTTGGAGAATGATTCTGTTGCAATGGAGGCACTCTAAAACAGATCTGCAGTTGTAGGTGATGATTAATTTTCTACTTCTCTTCTACTGAGTTGTAATTGTGAACTCTCCAAGAAAATGTGAACCATTTCTTGGACTCCTGTTTTTCTCTACAGCCTGTTAACACCTTAAAGGAAGACGTGAAAGAAACCATCTCTCACTATAAATACCTTGTTTGAAAGGCGAAGGCTGAAATTACCTATGTATCTGAATGTTCCATGGGGAACAAAACAATTCCTTATGGACTTCAGCACAGTGACATGGTCTCCCTCATGCATAAAACATGCCATATCACTCAATCTCCACACTTTTCATTGTTCTGTGCATGACAGTTTTATCTGACTAAAGGTGGAATAGACCTCCCTGTCTTTAAGGCAACAGTGTCTGTACCTATAGAGTGAGAGCTCTGGGGAGCAGCATGGCTGAGGAGGTGCTGCTGGTGGAGGCTGTAGATTTGAGCAGATCAGGAATCAGGGCTGAAAAACAGAGTTTGCAAGACTGGGAGGTTTGGGATTTTGGCATAGCAACAAAAGGGTGAAATAGTTTGAAGAAGCATTTCAGGAAATGGCCTTTATTTTGTAAAAATGAAGTCAACTACTCTCTAAAGGTTAATATTGAAAAGAGGTTGACTGATATTTAGGTAATGTGTTTCATTAAACATTCCCTGGCTGTTTGTCATCTTTGATAGATGCTTCTGTATAAAATATGGGAACTTCATCAGCAGATAAAATGAGCAGACATTACCGAAGCATGGTGAAAATAAGATAGAGTACAACATCCAGTGCAGAAGGCTGAGGAGAAAGAAATAACACTATAAATTTTAAACTCACCAGAACACTTATGAATGAGACAGACTGTAGTAATCCCACATGAAAGTCAGCTAGGACACAATGCTAATCTCTGCTCCATAGGATCTTTCATTGCAACAACCCATACATATCATTAGTATCAGACACATCCCTACAAATAGCATAATAAATTCAGCATTGAGAAATAAAGCTATTAAGGAACCATCCAAAAATCTCTTGATTTTGTATCATGTTTATAGAATCATAGAATCATTAAGGTTGTAAAAGACCTCTAAATTCATTGAGTCTAACAATTAATCCAGCATAGTCAGGTCCACCACTAAACCATGTCCCCAAGCACCACGTCTACATGTTTTTTGAACACTTCCAGGGACAGTGATTTCACCACTTTCCTGGGCAGCCTGTTTCAATGCCTGAACACCCCTTCAGTGAAGAAATTCCTCCTAATATCAAATCTAAACCCCCCTTGGTGCAACTTGAGGCTGTTTCCTCTTGTGCTACCTGGGACCACACATCCAAATTGAAGATGTACAGCCAAACTGTCCCTGGTTACACCAGTCTGCCAGGTTACTCCTTCTGCCTACTCCCTCTGTGTAAATAATATGAGAGGGTCCTTGGTTATGGGAGTTTCTTTCATGTAAGAGAATACAGTGCTTGTCTGTGCAGATATGGGCGTATTCAGGCAACCAGCTTTGGTAACCTGCTTCCAGGTGTGGCAGGACCAGAGAAAAACCTATTCACAACAGCTAGAAGAGTTCAGATAATTCACAGAACCAAACTAAAATTCTTGAGGATCAGGAAGGTGGAAGGACTTCCCTCCTCTTCCTATTGAATACTTAAGTACCGTAGAACCAGAAAACTGTGAGATGGGCAGAGTGAGTCCTCGCCCTGGTGTTGTCAGTTCAGCCTGGTAAGAGAAGTCAACCCAGACCGGCTGCCCCAGCCCTACCTCAGGAGTTTCTTGTAAATACATTCAAACAGTTCTCTCAGCAAGCACAATTAAATGGGAAGTCCCTCATGACACAGAGCACAGAGACCAGTAGCAATAATGAAAATATGGTTTTAAATTATTCCCGTGGTTAGGACAACTTTAATACTATAGTAGAGATCTGCTGAGACAAACCACATTGAAAATCCTACTGTATTTAGTAATTCCGTGTTTTTATCAGGAAATCACTTCTGCTCACTATAAAAGGCATACAAGTTGTTTTTGGTCTGAACATTTTAGGCCACTTAGGTATTTTTCTGTTCAGATAAATTTTAGATGTCTAAATATTTCAGATGAAGAAACTATGTGTATCTAATGGCAAATTCAAGACAAAGAAATACTTTCTTTGATAGTAAACTGTGCTTCTGTCAATAGGTGCCAGCTGATGACTCTGTTCTTCATAAAAGAAAAGTATTTTGCTGATTTTTACATGCAAAACAGAGGACAAGGATGAAGTAAGGTAGCAGGACAGAATACATTTGCATAGCTGTATGAAAATAACAAACTGATCAAAAAACCACACAGGATTTGTGAAATGTTAATGACAGGTCCTAGATTGTTGCTTTATCATAACATTTTCTTTGCTGTAGCTTGGTGATGTGGCAACACACAGTGAAACTGAGTGAACATACCTAAGCCATTCCACACTGCTCTCCCACAGCTGGGCAAATCCCAGTGCTTCAAGAAGCAACACTCTGTAGAAATGATAGATCTCTTGACAAAGCAGCATAGCATGAAAGGTACTTCCCGGTGTCTGAGGGATGTCAGTGTCTCCAGTGGGATATAAAACTGAAATACTGATTACCTTCATTGTTTAGTTAGTTGATGGGACATTTTATAAGACTTTATAATTGAATATTCATGTCACTTGTCTACTACATGATTAGTGTGTGATTAAATGGCTGTTACGCACTAATAACCCACACTAACATTGATGAGAATATTGTCACCCAAACTAGTCACACCATTTTGAGAGGCACTGCTTGTGCAGATACATCTTTAGGCTCAGATGAGTGATCACTTCACTAAGTTCACAGAACTAAGAATCAAGCCAGAACATAGTGTTTCCATCAACTAGTCTCACCTCTTTTCTACTTTAATTATGATCTCTTCCCTGACTAATTCTCATGTGAAGTAGACCTTATATTTTAGACAAATATTCAATCACTGTTTCAGCTCTCTAACTGTGTAATTACAGTCACTCTTTAAATACCCATTGCACCTGGAGAACTTTTGGTTTGTTTTCAACCTGTATTGCTTTAGCACTGCATAATTGAAAGGAGTTTTACTACACTCGTTTCTGGGCGCCACAAATTAAAATAGCCTGTCCACCTCCTGTCCACCTTTAAAACATCCTTTGAAGGGTACTGAAATGCTTTTTCTGAGCCTGAAAATAAGTGCCAGGGTAGGGAGGATCTGATGTCAATAATAATACAATAATTTTGAATTAGTTACTTGATGTTTGAAGATTAAGCTCAATTTATCAAAGATAAAACTGATTAACTCAATCCTGCAACTGTGCATGTACTTAATGAAGTTAACTGACATGAGTGGGGCTCATCTGCTGCAGGAGATGCAGAGGAGAATGCTGGCTGCAGTTCAGCATGGATGTTAGGGTCTGCTTAGCTTTAAACAATACTAGCACACCCCTTGATTGTTAACACTTTAGTGTGACTACACTTGTGTTTAAAATTAACTGTGTGCTTGAACATTTGGCTGGCTAGTATCTTGCTGCTCTCCACTTAGTGGGATCAAACAGTGACGAAGCAGAGCTGTGCTAGAATGCCTGATGCCACCCTGACCTTGGCAAAAAACTACAATAGTGTTACCAACTCTGCAAAGATTTGTACAAATGCTGTGTTGAAAACAAGGCATCAGTAGAGAATCCTGCTGACAGTTTTGATCACCCTGTGACACTTCAAATTAAGATTGCTTTAGCATAGTAGAGATAAAAATGTTCTCATTGATACACGAAGTCTTTACAAAAATTACTAAGCAGACAATTTCTTACTACAGACAGAACAGTGTAAGTGCAAGTGGTTTGGCAAAGTTAATTTACTTTTCTATTTTTTAGCTTTCCAGTCAGAAAAAATTGGGAAGAAACCCATTCTAGGTACTCTTGGGTAGAGTAATAAAATAATCCTGGCATGCATCTGTCTCTGTAGCATCCTGACATGGTCTCACACAGAAGTGATGCTTTGAAGACACTGAACTGATTTTTTTAGAACTGCCTTCTAATCTAAAGGTAAATTCCGCATTAAACTCTCATGCATATGAAGGCACCTTAGCACTCCTCAGAGTCCTTAATGCAAAAGTGGAGCTCAGATTTCTGCAACTTTCAGCCCTAGCTGCCAGCTTTTGTGGGTTTACGTTTCACTTTTCCCTAAAACTGGATGGGAAGGAAGACATTGGTCCCAGAGAACATCAATCAGTAGTTTTATATGACTATCTGCACTAGCAAAGAAAAATAATTGCACAAAACAGATCAGTCCTGTGTCATGCCCAGAACAGTAGACACTGGCTTCGTATCTGCTGCTATGAAAAGAGTCGTTGTTCTGTGGTTCCTCTAATTCACAGTCAGGATGAGAGAGGAGCTGCAGGCTCCAGTTCAGGAGTTAGGGCAGTAAAACAGAGACAAAGGAAACTGGAATTAAACCAAACCTGGTTTCGTCAAATAATGGCAGAAAACAAACAGGAGAGGATATTTAACAACTGTATAAAACCTTTAACGATTACAATTGCAAAGAACTAGGGACAACCACCCCAAAATGGCATATGTGCAGGAGTTATTTTTGGATTTGCAGACTCCATGAAGGCACGGACAATGACTGATACATATGCATCCATTTTTTTGCCACTGGGGAAAAAAATCAAAATATATTCTAAAAAGCTGTCTTCATTAAAGACAGGAAAGAAAAAGGTAAGGCATATAAGTTTAACATCTAGATTACATCATTCTAATTTCAGGGGAGTTCTGAACCCACATGAAACATTTGTTGACCTACTCCAAACCAAACCTATTTGAATATAAGTGGTGTATTACTCAAATTTGCAGGCAAACAGTGTGAGAATATTTTTGTTCATTTAACTTTAAAGACCATTAAATTAAATTACACTTCCATTTTGTCTTGTGATAAAGGCTTTGGGCACTTTTTACAGTTTGGTTGATGGTGATTGCTTTTTTCTTCTGGCATAGCTTTGCACAGGCTAAATCCACGACAGAGCTTCTTGGGTAGACACCACTGAGTGCAATGTCAGATGCTGACACCCATGTTTGTTTTCTTGTGGTACCTACCAAAAGACACAGGATTTCCAGAATTCAGAGGTGAGTAAAACTCATGCTTCTCATCCCACTGAATCATGAATCAGCTCCTTTCACTTCTTTATTTTAAGTTATATTAGGATGAGCTGCTTAGTGGAACGAGATGATGTGAATCTGTTGGGAGCACCATAACCTGGGCATTTGGCAGTTTAAGGCAGACTGAAATTATGGCTGCTTTGAGGGAGCATTTGATGGCAGCAGCTTTTGACAATGAAATTATTTCAGGACTTAGGAAGTCAACAAGTAAAATAATGAAGTATCAGGATAACAAGCAGTAGTTACAAAAAAAGTAGGATGATCGAAGTGATTGCTTTTCTAGTACCGTGCTGAACTCTGCCTAAGTCAGTGCAGCAAGAGCCCTTTACCAAGACACATCAGAGCACCCTCACATGATTTTTTATGATGTCCTTCTATCTTCCCAGCTTTGCAGCTGGGGCTGCAGCTGCAAAGAAAGACCTTACAAAAGTGGTTACTGAAGGTACTAAAGTGTATTAACAAATGAGCACCAGAAGACTTTTCTTACTGCTTTCTACTGATGTTTCCTCTAACTGCAGGATGCATTCTGGCTTTTTTGAACTGCTGTCATCCTTTCTAATGGTGTGGGTTGGAACCTCCAAGAGAAATTTGGACAGTGATCAAATTGCAGTTTTTAATTCTGCTTTATGCTTGCTTGAACAAAGCCACAAAAAAGCAGCCACCAGACAAGAGAGGTGAAAACAAGTTATGCAAGGCTTCACAGGTGACTCAGCAGGTCCAGCCAGGTAGCTCCCTGCAAACTGGCAGTTGTTTCCATACCGGTGTTATTCCCCTTTCCAAAACCCCTTCCCTCAGCATGGGTCAGGCTGGTTCTTCCACATTTTGGTTAATCCAGTCTTCACTTCTGGAATCTCACCTGAATTAGCAATCAACACTTGCCCTTGCTCTAAAATGGCAAATCCCAGGACAGCACAGAGCAAGCAATGCTGCTGTGTGGTCTGCTATAGGAGGATACAGTTATTATGAAGGTATTTTCAAAGTGATGAAGTGTATGACACTTGCTTCATACCACCAGTCAGTCACAAAATATTTCCTGATCAGAACTTACGTAATGGTGGTCATCTACTTTTCTGTGCATCTGCCTTACTATGTTTCAAGGAAAACACTGACATAAAAGGATGTAGTACAGTGCTCATCATCAAAGGTTTTTGAAATGTGATTGGACAGATTGATTATTGCTAGATAATCTCACCAAAGATCCCTTTCCGACAAAAAGGTTGTACCAGATCATCTCTCAAAAGTCCCTTCCAATCTGGGTTGTTCTGTGGTGATTCTATGATTTAGTTAGTGGTTGTCGTGGCAAGACATTAAAATCGACTTTGCAAGACGAATGTTGTAGAAAAGCTACTGAATATTCCTGGTGGAATTTCTTTACTTGGAATCAAGTTTTACAGACTTGGGACTACCCAGGTACAACGTGCCATTTGCTCAGCAGCTTTGTTTCCACATTTCTGTATTCATCCTCATTTGGTATTGGCATCATTTTCTGAGGGTGGCTGCAGGCTTGGGCATGCTGCAGGGATCCACAGAGCCTGAGTGAATTCATGTACCTTCTCTGATTTATGCATTACAACAGGCCCATAATTGTATCCCAGAGCTGCAGCTTATCCCCCAACAGAAGCAGTATTTAAATTGAAAATGATTATCCAGTTATGGCAATAGCCAGAAGCAGAGACTGTAACGTACCTACAATGCTTCAAGAGAATAAATTTCCTGTAAAACAGGTTAACTCCTGCTTGAAGAAAAGTGATTTCATGGCAATTTAAAACGCTAGATAATGAAATGTAAAGAAAAGGCTGAGTGGGGAGCAAAGTACTGCTGGGAGAAATGCAGGGAAAACAAATCCTACCTAAAAATCTGAGATGCCCAGTGCTAACAGATTGTAATGTGAATAGTGTCCAAGTTAGTTCTGTAAAATACCAACAGTATTTCAGGATGTTTCAGCCCCTTGTTGTCAGAAAAAGTCCGTCTGCTGAATATCAGCTTGTCCTTAATACCCAGGAGAGGTGGCAAACCTCCGTTGTTTTTTACACCACCTTATTTTGCTGTCCCAGGCAACTGTGTAATAATGGAGCACTCAAATGCAGCATGTGCAGACCCAAGACAATCTGCAGCTGTAACAATAAAACAGAAATTTAAAAAATTAAATACTGGTGACTCCAGTATACTTCAACAATTACAGCACCTAGTCTGGGTGAGACCTGGCTTAAGATTTCTTGTATGCAATTATGTCCAATTTTTACTTAAACATCTATCACATCTACCAATCAAGCCAAGCATGAGGACCTGTAACGTACAATTTTAACTGCTTCAATTAAAAAATTGTTGAGTATATCACCTTGGGGCTGTAGAAATATTAATGACACTTCACTATGAATGGAAAAGCAGTGACAGACGTATATACTAAGGGTACCGATGGTTCTGAAGCAAAAGAATATATAAAGAATATATAGAGAATATATAAAGAATATATAAAGAATAATTCAAGTGTTTAAAGAATGAAACTAAATTTGTTAACTGCAGTAACCTCTTCCGCAATTTCAAATCTACCAACTTCCTGGTATTCTCTTAACTCCGCTTTTTATCCCTTTCCTATTTACTTGCTGAACTTTCTGTCTCTCCAAGTAGCACCTGGATAGGTGGTACCGCTGCCTGCTGCCTTCTCTACCCAGTTACAGGCAGTTTGTCACATTCTGCAACTTTTTCCCTGTATCCCCCACTCCCCGCTCCACCTTCTCCCAAAGCTTGTCACTTTACAGCTACTAAATTGTTAAATGCAACAATATTTGCATAAACTATACCAAATATATCTAGAGTTAACACTGTCCTTTTTGGAGTTTAAGAGTGCTCAGATCTTTCTATATACTGGAAACTTATGAGTGGAAATTTCAAAGGCAACTCAAGTGTCATCACTAAGACATGACAAATAAAAAAATCCAAAATAATGGCCTTTGAAGATGCTAACTACAGAGTTCAGCCATATCACATTCATTCATATGATCACAGATCAAACCATTTAATGCTGCTATGAATATGAAATCAGACGTCTTCTCACTGTCATAAGCTGGTTTTCAAATGAACCCATATTAAATAGTGAAAAAGCTGACTGTGTCCACTTCAGTGGCTGAAAGTATACCACACTTCAGGAAACAAAAGAATATAAAAATAAGGCATTTAATTGAAAAAAAAAAGTAGCCTACAAAAAGTTTATCTTGCTCAATTTTAGAAACCACAACAATATTAATAAAATCTTAAAAGACAAGTAATACAGTATTTATTTAGAAGCAGCATAAATCCAAACAGTGCATAAAATTCCCAAGTGTTTATTGTTACAGTTTAAGTGCATATATTTTATAATTTTGTGTCCTTCCACAGGAACAGACATAGAGCAGCTACACAATTTTTTCTTTTCAGAAACCTTTTACTACTTTGAAATCTCATCTTTATAACTGGGTAATACAGTGTACTAGTTTCTGTGATGAATTCCAGATTTATAGAGACGATTTCAAAAAAGTAAACTCAGTATGGAAGGTGTTAAAATTTTTTAATATTACCATAAAAGGCAACATAATAAACAACTGAAGTGAATTAAGACAGGCAATATATACAAGACATTTGTAAAAAACCCAGATGTTCAATACAAAATATTCAAATATCTCTAACAATAAAAGAAAAAGCTTTTTATAAGTTAAAAGTATGGGCCCATGCTTCTGAAAGTCAACAGTGAGAGGTTATAATGAGGATATCTCTAAGGTTTGCATACAATCTGTGCTGGCTAAATTACTTCCACAGCTTTTATAAATGAATGATGGAAGACAGAATTACCTAATAGAGGAGCCTGAGCATCAAAAATTAAATTTCTATTTTTAAATGGTTTATAAGTGTGACTTCCCCCATTTGCTACAAGGATAACCTCTGTATCTTCATTGGATGTGAGGCCATCATCTCTGAATAGAAGCCCCAAACAAAACAGGAAACATTTCCACTGTTGAGAAATAACCAAGGAGTATAGTCTGGTCAGAATGCAAAACATTATGGAACAATTCTATGCTTACAGAAAAAAGGTTCTATTTCTAAAGAGTTGGATGTGAATTCACAACTGTCATCTTTAATTTTAAATTATCTGGTAAGTACCACAGTATTGGCTTGTATACTTCACAGTATTGTAAAGCATAAGCTTCACAAATACTATTAGTTTTGAAATAAAGATGTCAAAAAAGCACAGATTATTATTATTATTATTCTTACTGGAATATCTAGTGAATTTCTACTTTAAATTTAGATTTTTGCTTCAAATGTTATGTATATGGCATCATTTTTATCAACCGTATTCTCAGGGAAGTGGAGATAGTATCAGGATACAGAGCAGGCAGCAAGGCTGAATTCTCTCTTCCCCATCCTTCCTATCCTTCCAAAAGACCTTACATACTACAGATAATGGGAAATACCAGAATTCACCCATTACACCCATGTTACCATTGCCTATGTAAAGATGCAGTGTACTTCGTGTCCAGCTTGGACAAGAGCTACGATGCTCCATCACACTGATTGATGTGGATTAGACTTCTATTTCCAGCTTCTTGCCCTTCCAGATGCTGGAGACGGGAGAGAACAGACACCAACACTCCAGCTCCACGAACGGAGGAAAAATGAAGCAAGTGCTTTACCTCACTTGGCAATAACCTGCATCCACCTGAGGAGCAGCAAGAACATTATAGACAAAGCACCTTCCTGAGAGATGCCGATTGCCACATGAGGTTTACAGCTTTAACAAGTTGAGATGGAAAGCCCTTTGGCTCTCTGGAAGCATCAGATCCCTCCCTTAAACAGAGTTCAAATAGAACTCTTTGGAGTCTCTGAGCAAGACTGAACATAAACGAATCACATGCAGAAAACCTTAATGCATTTCAACCCCTTGGCCAGAAAAACCATGCCATGCCTGGAAGCACCAAAGCAATAATTACAGAAGAAAAAAGATTTACTGCATTGTTGTCTAATATCGGTTTTCCAGATATGTGCTTGGAGTCTTTTGTTTGGTGGTTAACAACCATGCCAATTGTTTGGTCAAAACCTGGGAAAAGATAAAAACTTCATTTTACAATGCCAACTAAGATGAAGAGAATCTTAGTAACCAAGGATATAGATCTTCCTAAATTTATTTCACTATTACAGTGTTAAATCTCTGTAAGAAGACATCACCAGACTAAGTTAAATTACAGTCAGTTTAATTTGGTACCTTCAAAGAATGGGGAATAAATGAAATACTTTCATTAGAAGTTACTTCTTTCAAGAAGTTACATTTCTGTCAAATCTAATTCTCTCTTTATGTAGTTTCACAGCAAAGAAAGGAATGAAACAGGCTAAATCAGAAGAGAAAAAAGCTGTTCCAAGAGTCATTCTAAAGCAAAGGATGCTGTTTTGAACAGAAACAATTTATTAGCAATATGTTTTCTGTCAAGAAGATGTATTTGTTTTAAAATGAAAATGATGGAAACAACATTATTACTCGATCTGACAGAAAACAAGCTCCTTAAAAAGGAATTTATAAATTCTATTTACACAGCAATGTTATACTACCAGCAGCAGGAGTTTTTTCTGTAGTACTTAGGTAATTTCTTGCTCTGCCTCTGTACTATCAATACTTTAGTATTGTGCTTCATCAGCTGCTATTGTACACACACCATTATCCTCTGGTTTGTCCACCTGCACCATTCTACATGCTGATAAAAGCGCACCATTCTAGAACACTTGATTTTAACTCACACTGTAGTAAAGTATAACTGGGTATGTGCATAAGCACACATTTAAGGTTGGAACATTCCAAACCAAATCAGTATATTTTATATTAACTTTTTTTTTTCCTTCTTGGATTTGACTATCTGTCAACACTTACAACCCGGAATTTTCAAATAAAGCTGCTGCTTTATTAAAAAAAAAATTCTGCATCTCAGACAAAACTTAAACCCCCCCTACCACCACAAACCTCCTTAGCAGGTATATAGCTGGTAATACTGCTAGTTTTGAAACATACATTTTAACCTAGCTTTAAATAATGCAAAAGAGCTACAGAAAAATCAAACTTCAAAGTCTAATAGTTTAACTCCCAACACGTCCTGTGTTTTAGAGAGTAGCAAATTTTCTTGAGGAAAAACTGGGAATAATTTTTCATAAATATATCCCTCAATTGTACATAAAGTGTAGACTCAGAGCATGAACAAGTAGGTAAAGTAAGTGCTTCCATTAGCTTTGTTATTTACAGAATAGGTACAGACTGATAACATGAGCAAATGTGAATCTTATTCTGCACAGCCATTCAAAGTTTTAATTAATAAAGGTGCAGGCAGGGATGGACTTTCTTTCAGAAACAGGGTATTAGATACACCAAATCTTAGAATATTACCAAAGGAAAAACACTGACAGAAAGAATTAGCAGTAGCAGCATACTGTTTTCAAAAAAAGAGACACAATTCTTTATTCCCACTGCCATATTTATGGCTTTTTGAGATGCTGCAGAGACTAAAGTATTCCTTCTAAGTCCACATTGAAGAGGGAATGAAAATGCGGGTTAAAGGAGGGACGCAAAACCTAAGAGCACGCATCATATGAGCAGCACAATTTTGCCTGTATCGCATCATATATATACCACAGTATATATGTGTATAATGTAATATATACTGCTGTGTATTACAGCAGTGCTTATGAATTTGTAAAAGAAACTTATGCATTTGTAAAAGAAACCATGGAACTTGCATACTGTCCCTGCTGCAGCTAAAAAAAAAGTTGCTGAGCACGGGAAAAAATACAAGAAATGAAGAAGAAATAGATGCTGATAAATGCAGGTGCATTAGCTAGATTTACTCCATTTTCTTAATGCATCTGCCTCATTACAAGGAGCATTACAGAAACATTGTCTGAGTGCTTAAGCATTTCCTGTTCAGGACAGAAATATCTAAAAATTAATGAAATGGTTAAACACTCCACTGTATTTTGAACTTTCATGGAATTACAAGAACTAGAGCATAAAAATGCTGTATAGCCAAATCCAGAGCATCAACAGCAGTTTGTAGTTCTCACAGTAATGGCAGATCTAAAGGACTTGTGTCTCTCAAGAAGTTCATCTGCACATTCACACCTTAACTTCCAATTAAGTATAGCAACAATGAAACCTGGAAACCTAAATTTTCTCTGTGAATGAGCTGTCAAACACAACAGTGTCAGATATGGTTTCTAAACAATTTTGAAACACAAGGTAAGTTTACAACTTAGCTTAAAGGTTGTCTGTAACGTTTATTGACCAGCAATGATCCTTCAGGGCAATGAGCAAACACTGAAGTAATTTAGAATCAGCCAGCCATCAATTTCTTTTAAAAATGGACATAGTCTTTTTATTTAAACTCGCAGCTAGTTTGTGGTAAGCTAAACTTAGAGGAAACAGTGCTCTATTAAGCAGTAAAAAAAACCCCAGAAGGTAAACTATTGTTCACATCTTCCTGGAATTATTCACTTTTTCTTACTTAATTCTTAAAGCTGAGACTACTGATAAGACTTCAGAGTTAGGAATGGAGATTCTGCAGTGACACCTTAATCCAAATAAACAGATAAAGTTAAGGTGACATTTTCTCTTATAAAATGTTACCATAATTTGATAAATATATACAAGGAAAGGGCAGAAATTACTTCTTCCAAGGTAACTTGTTGGATATCTCTGGTCTCAGTCAGCAACAAGACAGGAAGCTACAATAAACAAATCAAAATGTGGAAAAGGACCAACCACCCTTGCTCCTTTTCATTATCATGTCCATCACTTTTGCTCCCTTTGTCCTTTATGCTGCTATTTCTGTATTTTTTCTGTTTAAAAATCATGGTCTCAGCCCTTCTTGAAATTCAAGTCCAATTTTAGGTAACATTACGAGAGGGGAGAAAAAAAAGTAAAAAAAAGGCTCTTACCACTGTATTGCATAGTAGCTCCCAAATATGAATCAACAATTGATCCCAGAAGGCCAGCTGCTGCACCAAACACAATAATGGGCCATTGCGGGGCAGATATTTCCAAATCAGTCACAAAAATGAGCTGTGTTATGAAGTAGGCTATACCTACTGTCATGCCCCCAAGCAAACTTGAGAGCAGGCCCACTAAAGTAACTGCTCCATTAGTTCCTAAATCAAACAAAATGAAACTGATTAACAAATTGGTTTTTAAAGACTTGTATTAATTGAAAAGTTTTACATGAAATCAAAACAGTTCATAGCCATCTTCTCCCCTTATATCCACAAGGCTCTGCAACTGCAGCTTTCTACAATTCCCATTATGCTGCTGAGCAGCTTAACCTGTACCATTACAGCACGTTACTACTCCTTTCCTGTCTCTAGGGTTAGTTGTCTAGAAATATTCACCAGCATTAAGTTAAATAAAACTAGACAGCACACCTCTCAATGTCACCCAGTATTTGTCTGCTGTAGGTGGTGGTGGGCTAATAAAAGAAGAGATTTGCTCAAAAAAACCCAGACCTTGAGATGTGCACATTATTAAAGCAATGCCCTTTTTCAGTAGTATACTAAGAGATGTTTCACCAACACATTTAAAAATAAAAGATCCAGATCCATAGACAGAAGATGTCTGACAGCTCATTGAATAAAAATCTGAAGAATACATACAAAGAAAAAAAAATTCCCATGTACTTAAATCTTATTCAACAAGATCTGTACTTCTGATTGGAGCCAGAAAGACACAAGAAAGGCACGCAGCTTTAAGACAGCAATGACATCCACCATGGAGACATCTGACAGACAGAAAGTTCACTTTATTCATCCCTAGTAGGATATTAAAGGAAATCAGTGATTTGGTTAAGAAGTGAATTTTCTGTAGTGTCTGTGTTGAATATATATATATTCTACTGATTAAAATAATGTCTGAAAAAAAATCAGTTGATAACTTGTATTCTTCATATTAGCAATATAAACACTTCTAATATTGTCAGAGTTTAGAAGTGACAGCATTCAGAATAATTTTAGCTCTGTGGATGCTATGTTCATGCATCTCACGAAGATGCAGAAGAAACATGATTGAGTATATTACATTCCAGAGAATGCATTCCTGGTAACTTTTTCTAATCCCAGATTTCTGATATTGTTTTTCTGTCTTTCTTGGAACTTTACAAGTTGGATGTGTAATTTAAAACAGATTAACAAAATATTAAGAACATGTAGAAGAGGTAACACCTTACCTACTGGAACCTGTTCCCAAGTTGTTATCAACCTTGGTTTGCTTTTACTCATAACACTACCAATCTCTGAAGCCCATGTATCACCAGCAGAGCATGCCAAGGCTCCCAAAAGGGATAAGCACATCCATGATGCCGTGTATTCCTTTGAAAAGTCAATAGGAATTTCACCTGGTCCATTTTCTATCATGTATAAGAGAGCCAGCTCAGTAGGAACACCACCATTACAGAACACTTGAACCCAATTCCTCTGTCCACCTGAAGTATAAAAAGTGAATTTTAGTAATTTCAGGCAACACCATAAGGCAAAAGCAAAATACACATATATAAAGTGAAATTTAAGAAGACACATATTCAAAACAGAAACTATATGGCAATTCATTAGAACAGAAGCAAAAGCAAAGTGGCTTGCTAATATTCACGAAGATAGGGTGGAGGGGAGTTGCACCATTGTTCTCTGTTCTAGATATTACATCTCATCCAACCCTTTGAAAGAAACAGAAAAGTGCAGTGTTTATTTTCCACAATGGATCTGAAAGAAAGTATTTTGGCTTACCTTCTTTGTATTCTGAATCTATTTGCTTCTTTATATCTTTTTTCCACTTAGTAAGTTTTGAAGAAGTTACAAAAAATACAAACAAAGAAGAGAAGAAACTGTAATTTGCAACTGTAAGGATAAATCCAACCACCAGTCCTATGAAGAAAAAAGAAGTATATAAAGTTCCTTCACGTAATAGTAGCTGCTTTGCAAAGCAATTAAGTATTTCAGACTTTCTGAATATGAAGAGTATCTTCCTGATAAACCCAAGACAATCATGCAATAAGAGATTCTATTGCCAAATTGCTAATTTTATTGCAACTGCTGAAGCGTGTGATTTTTAAGACCTTCTTTTGCCACAAATCAGTAACACTGCGAAAATAGAAGAGAAGCAATAAAACCCCCAGAATTCAAAGAATATATAATTGAAATTTAAGTACTCTGCCTGAAGAATACTATTATTTGTATAATAAGGAGCAGATATATAGCTGTGGCTGTGCCTCTATCAGCAAGTTTATCATCAGTTTGGGTATCAAATCCCACATCCAAGGTCTGTAAGATAACCTGTAAAACCGTCCTCTCTATCTTAGCAGACGCTACTTCTCTATTCTGTTCTTCCTTTTCTTTTTTAGTTTCTGATTTTCATGCCACCTTTTTATTTCTGTAATTTTCTTAAGTATTTGAGCTCCTTAATACGATTCATTTTCATATTTCCTTTCACAGAGGCCTAATTTCACTCCGCACCATGAGATTACAATTCTAAAGGACTGAAAGAAAAATGGCTGCATTTAAGAGCAAATGCCAGTATAAGCCAGCCAGCAGAGCTGTTAAGAGGTAGGAACATAGAAGTCAAAAAGATTTTTGTCAGTTTAGAAAATGCTCCCCTTAACTCTCACACAAAAAAAGATTTGCAAAATGGGTGACATGGGAAGGAAGGATTTGAGGCCCTGTTTCACTTCACTGAACATCAAGTCAGACAACATCACAAGACAAGGGTGAATCACCTCACCCAGAAACGTTGCATCAAATTTATAAATAAACACTATTTTACACTGCACTGGGCTTTTTATCACGTGGTCAAGAAAAACTTTGTAGAAACAGTCATTTGTTTTAACTGAAGTACAGATTTAATTTTCTTACTTTTGCCAGGCCAAAAAATGCCTAGTACTGCTTCTATAACACAAAGGAGAACCATGTTCTCTTAGCTGATTTTCTACCAGGCAGGAAGGCTACCGACATGATCATTTTAGGGTATTTCTTTACCACTACATTTGCCATTTCTTTGTCTCTCTGTGAATCCTTCTATAAGTTAAACTAAACCATGTGATTTAACTGCATACTGTACTGAAGTTTAAAATAATCTTCTAGGTTTATACATACATAATAATATTAAATAAATTACAAACAGCAGCACAGGACTAACCTGACTGTTTAAATAGGCATGAGAAAAAAAAAACCAGTATGAATTTAGGTTATGTATGCTTACATTTATACTTTATTATAACAGAACTAGGTAAAGTCTTAAATTACAATTTAGTAATTTAGTTTACTAAATGTCTAGCTTAACTCTCAGAAAAAACATACCTCCCAATGCACCACTGTGATCAAGACTCTTCTTTTTAAAACCCTGTGTAGCAATAATTAGTGGAACCATAACTGAAAAAAGCCAGCGCCATGGAGAAATGGGTCGTAAAGTACCTGAAAAATCAAATGACAGTGTTACAGATGATCCTCAAAAAGCTTTTTTAATGTCTTCATGTCTGAAAACTCATTATTTCCTAGTATATACTTAAATTTTGATCTTAATAGAGATTAAAACATTTTATCCTTCATAAGAAATATATTTTTATGAATGGAAGACCAAAATATCTGCAATTATCGACTCAATTTTTCTATTCAGCTATCAAAGGAAAAAGAAAATATATTTAATGAACTAGAATTTATTACCAAAAAATAGCAAAATGGTACAAGAAATATATACGGTGATATTTTCCATTCTAAAAGGGATTTACAAACTTCAGAAACTAACATTTGAAATGCTAAGACCTTCTGAAACCTGATTTGGACAGAACAGGTAAGTTCAGGTTTTAGAAAGAAACCCCAAACATACAGCTGTAATAAGGTATGCAGGGTTCAGCTTCAGTTATGTATAAAATTAAAATTCCAGTTAACAAAACACTAGCGGTGCTCTCATGCAAAGAGACTGCAAAGCAACTTTAAGTAACTAAATTAGTGGAAGAGCTTTACTCATAGATCAAGTATTGATTAATTTGCTGCTAACTGTAAGAACAGATGATGGTGATGATGATGGTGATAATGATTATCATTAATGTTGATGAAGTTAAAGAAAATATGTCAACAATAAATGAATTAACAACACTGTCTATGGTCACTAATGCTTTTTAACATTGTAAGAGAAGAAAAATTAGTTCAATATACTGGAAGCTTTAACTTCTTTTTCAAACCATTCCAAATAGCAGTGTTTTTATGAAAAGTAATTTTTGTTCACACAAAGCTTTAGCTTGGTAGCTGCTGTCTATGAAAAGCAAATAAATTTCTTCATCTCTTTTTTCATCATCTATTGTCAATTATTCCTAGGATGTGCCTAATACTGTCACTTTGTTGTCAATCCCATCAAAGAGAATGCCACAGTATGTTAATAGGACTGCTACTATGTGGATGACAGAAGGTTCCAGATGTACCTTTAAGTTTATGTGGAGAGAGCATGTCAGCATGCATACAAGATACCTAATGGCTGTGTTTCTATAACTTTATTGTCATTTATCCTTTTCATTCTAGTTTGGAAAACTTAGCTATTCTGTTATGTATTTAAGTGCCTAGTTGAGCTATAGGGATATTCTTCACTCTGTTTACTGGTCAACATAATTTCATGGAACTGAGCTTCCTGTGTTACAGCCATTCAAATCCTTTGACTGCAGGTTATTGGTATTCTCACAGAGCCAGTGTCTTCAATGCAATGCATGGTTTGAATCTATTAAATCCTTACTTTCATATGAAAGCAATTCCACACAATCAAATCTTCTATATTTGGAAGGCATACTGGTCTTTGGAAACTAAAGAGAAATAAACTATTTCAGGCCTAGTATTCAAATCTATGCAAAAATGGCCCACCTACTATCCTCCTCATTATACAGAAAATAAAGCCAACCTAAAATGTTTTGAAGCATTTAACTGGAAATTAGCCAAACCCAGAACTTGTTTCACAATGACTGCCTTTAATGGTATTCTTCACTAACAATTTTTAAATTTGAATGCTTAGACTACCAAGACAGATTAGTTGAACAACTCCCAAACAAAATTGTTGAATTTCACAAGCAAAACTAACTGAATAAAAAAAAAAAATCAAGTTATTTTCTCTCAAAATACCTACAGTGCCTTCTAATAAGTTTTTCAAGTCACTATAATCTGAATTTAAATATGCTTGCGAACAGGAAAGTAATATCTTACTCAGCAGCTGTAATTCTACACCATTCCATAAATAACTAGTGTCCATAACAACTTATCTTCTAAGGAATAAATTTGTCATCAATGTCCTAAACGTATTTGTTTCCTTCTAAAATTCCAGAACACTCACTAAATAAAAGAAGTATAAAGGAGTTATTACTGTCCAGTTAAAAAGTATGTTATTTTAATCACAAAACAGACCCAATCAATTACTGCTTTAGCAGTAAGATTCTTAGAAACTTTATAGTCTTTCACCTCATTTTGACTTTAAATTGGAATACACAAATTTCATTGCAAAAGATGGCAAAAATACATGTTGTGGAACACCAAAATTTAAATGCCTGAAAATAAATTGCTCCTTAATACTATAGTTTAAAAGCCTTCCATATTTGCCATCTCAGTGTAAAGAAAGCAATTGATTATACCCTTAACAACACAATTTACTGTGACAGAATTCCACTGCCAAAAAAAGCCAAGATAGGCTGCTACGTGAAAGTGAAAGTAGTGTGACCACTTCATGAAACATCAACCCTTTCAGTTCTTCTGACCTTGATGTAAGTCTCTTTAAAACATACTTTGAGCTGATGATTATGTCGGCAAGATTTCAAGTGACAGTTTTGTTTGAAAAACCCACAAACTTCCAAAAGCTAAAGCCAGTAGTTAATGTAGGTTTTGAAATTTAAAAAACCAAAAAACCAAAATCTCGAGAAGTTATTTATTACATCTGCTATACAAATGCAAGACATCACAAATATTGCATTAAAGTAAGTCTCAATCTTATAAAAGAAAGATTTCACAGAGGCACAGGGGCTTGTCTTGCTGGAAAGATAAACATGATGGTTTTCAACAAGAAGTTTTGTGTCAGCAATATCCCAACCTTTACACAAACATGGGCTCCCTGGTACAAAGCAGGACAAACATCTCCGTGAAATCACAGTAAAACAGAATCTTTGCAACACAAAGATTCACAAAACAAAAATTTCTCTTCTGTGTAAAGCCCCGCCCCCGCCACAGCAGGTGAGCAAGGGAGTCCGGTAGCCCAGGGCTGTCAGAAATTCAGAAGCACCAGCTGTGTATGAAGAGCCCTCCAGTGCTGTAGCCTGGTATTGCTTATTACAAACCAAGGCAGCCCGTGCTGTAAACTTGACTGTGAGCAGTACTGGAACACAAAGGGGTTCCTTTTGCTTGGCTAATAAACAGAATTTTTATCTCTTCAAGGGAATCTTTAAACTAACCTTCTGGGATTTCCTTGTAGGGGAGAAAAGTATTCACATTAAATTACTACTAAATGTAAGCAGTTAAGACTAAGATAGAATCTATAATAAAACAATGTGTTCTTCGACACTCCAGCTTCACTAACATCCGGCCCACTGTTTGGTGTTTAAGCAATACTATAAACTGTGAATTAATAAAAGTTTGTTTGAAGCATTTTTATATTTATGTTAAGGACTGTGAATTTCACCACTTTTATGGGCTGAACCTATTAAGCCCACTAACTACTATATGCTTCATCCACCTCTTTGAAAAGCCAAGGTCTTTCCACAGTCTCAGGCAAATGAACAACAGAAGTTTTATGCCCTTCTTGTTCCACAACCATGGAAATCCTCCAAAAAGGAGGATTTGTCTGCAGTCTTCTCCTTTCTATCAGTCCCTACCCTGATTCACCTGGTACCAGGTCTCTCCAAGCTACGCCGTAAATTCCCACTCAAATTAGACGGCAGGGACTAGAATATCCTAATTGTCAGAAAAACTATACCTTTAGACAACAGACACACACAAATGAAGTTGCATGTTTAAATCCAACTTGGGTGGTTATAAATGACACAAATAAAGCCCGGTTGTGAAGCCTGCTTCGGCATACCTTCTACATGTTTGGCATCTCATTGCAAGCCAAAGTACAAGTGTCCAGACAACACAGATTTAATGCTGTATCAGAACTAATACCCCATCCTAAAACCTGAAGCACTGACAAACATAGAGCAGAGACATGCAACTGCCTCTACAAAAGTCAGCATATACTGGTGGGATTTTTATTGTAGCTTCTTCTGATTCCAGGGTAACACTAGGCAGTTAAAAGTATTCATACTGCATCCCTAGGCACTCTCAGCAACACTGCAATGACACTGGAGCTCTTCCTGCATCAAACTGGCTGTGGTCTGAAGGACAAATACCTGCCTTGGAAAAACAGTGAAAGTCTTCTAGGTTTGAACTTATAGCGCAGGCAGTACTGCCACTTTTGCACACTGCTGTAAGAACGGTCCTAGAGCCGAAATGCCAGGCCACAGAGAGGACTTGTGTCCCTGCAACTACAATTAAGCCACAGCCAGCCTGAGCCGCCTGAGCAGAATGCTGAGTTGACAGTACACACCTATGCCAGCCAGTCCATGCATGCATCCCTATCTTATACCATTTCCCGCTTCTCGGTTCCTCGACTAAGGAATTCTTCTTGCATGCCCTGTTCTGCATATTGCCGATGTTGCTGATTCCTAAAACAGTTTTGAAGGCTGGTGCATTCCTGCCGTGCCGTCACGTACTTTCCCTGATATAGAAAGGCCTCTGTCAGTTCAGTCGTTCTTTTCACTTCTTAATTTTTACTTGCTTTCTTTCAGGGAAAGAAATCACAAAGATACCAACATTTTAAATTGTACGTGATCGCTGGGCGGAGCTGCAAGGAAGCGGCTGTCAGTACCCTCTAAACCACTATCACCTAGTGAGGTGCAAGGTTATCAGCTCTACTGACGGAGGAAAGGGCTATACACTCCCCTCTTCCCATTTTTTGTCTCCTGCCTGGAGGCGCCGGAGGGGAAGGTTCGCCCCTGGCCGTTCCATGCCAGCCTCTCCCCGGCCTTTGGACTCACCGTAGTACGTACTTGCAGTCATGGACACGATCCAGAACGCCAACGAAATACAAATGAGCAAGTTCAGGATGACCATATTCGCCATCATCTTGAGGTATTCTCTGAAGAAATCCTCCTGGTAATAGGACATGGGAAACCAGAAGGAGAACACCTGATGGGAAAGCACAAGGCGCAGGGCATCAGCGACACCGCCACCACCTCCTTCTACTCCTCTTTCTCCTCCCGCCCGGCCGGAGCCGCGGGCGGGCCGGGCCCGCACCGCCCCTGGGGNGCGCGGGCCCGTCTGGCTCTGCGCCTGTGCCGCGGCCGGGCGGGGCCCGCGCCGGTCCCGCTCGGTGCGGAGCGCTGCCCTCTCTGGGGCTGGATGGGTCAGAGTCCCTCCGACAAACGCTGCCAACGGAGATCCAGTTTGCGAAATAAACCCAGGAACGACACGCCTGTGAAAGGCATGAAGTCTGGGGATAATTAGTGATACATATGAGTCTGAATGTGATGATGACGTCTGAAACTTGTTGGAGCACTTCGAGGTTCATTAACAGCAATAGAAAGAGGCTTGAAACGTTTCCTAAAGTTGACTTGGGATGAAAACATGCCAAACCTGCCTGGTGGCTTTTCTTGGGGCATGTCAGAATTACTCCCAAAACACTCGAGTTGTAAATAAGCTAACATTAGGTATGGGAAGGACTCCACAGCTCCCACTTTCACACATCAGAGGCTTTGTCAGCAAAGCACAGAAAGAGGTGAAACTTTGCAACTTTTCTAAACCCCATCATTTTGAGGCAGCAGACTCAAAATAAACAATAAATAAATAAATCAGACTTTAGGCGTCCCAGGAGATAATGCTGAAGTAGCATTTATGTATTCAGCATTTGTTCAGCGGCAGGTAGACCAAAAACCTTCAAGTTCACAAACACTGTACAGATTAATCACCTCATGAACATAATAATCTCATTATTGTTTTTTCTTTTTCCTTTTTTCTTATGGACTTGTAGCAGCAGCAGCATAAAGTAATACTTATTTAAGTATTCAGTGAGAGGCAGAGTAAAGTGGAAAAGAACAGTAAGAGATCTTTGATATACAGCAGAAACAGTTTTAAAGCTAAAAAATTAAAGTGAACAACCCTAATTTAAGGGATGGTAATTTCCTTACTGAATTTAACACTATTTCTGGCTTGTGGCACCCATTTATTTTTGAGGCATGTTCTATTATCTTTCATTCAACATCTGGAGTTGGTTTCTGTCAGGGTGTGAACACAGTCCATGTTGTGGATTCTTTTCTTTCAGAAACCTGGATATATTTTTTTGTTGCTGTGAAAGAAATACTCAGTTATCACTTGGAGCTGCTTCTTCAGATATTGTCTAAGCTAAGAAAGTTATTCTGCAAAGACTTACAGATTCGTGGTTTTAGCTGAACAATGCTGGCCTATTCCAGTGGTTAAAGTTAACACTTGGGTATTTACAGTGTATTTTCTGCAGGCAGCTAGAGCCAAAATTTGGAACAGGTGCCTTAGACAAGGATTTATCTTTTTCTGCTATATTTTTTGGTAACAAAGACTGGTAACACCCAAAATTTATTTCAACTAGAGATACCTAAAACAATACCAATGTAGGAGTACTGATTTTATCTAGTATCTAGTCTTCCTTCTTACTTCCCAAATTTTCATTAAACCTCCATCCGAGGTCTGAATTTGAGATCTAAGAATCAGGGAGTCAGTAGCTGGGCTGCTTTGCAAGAACAGGATGCCTTTCAAGAATAACACTGACATGACACTGCTTATATGCTTCTGCCAAAATCTAAGTAGCTGAGATTTTTCAGCCAGAACAAGATCAACTCTACTTAAACTGGTGGCTGAACAAGCAGCTGCTTGTTCTGGTATGACCAACTCCCATAAACTTACTCATTCAAATACATCCTTAACTGTAATAAAATGTTTTATTTAATTAACTGCTTACTTTTTGTTTTCTAAACTGTAACAGACTGATATTGGAATTTCTGGAGGAGAAACAAATATTCCTGCAGGAATCATAAAGCCCTGGCTGTTATCTGTGGTTCTGTAAAACTGGGGGACTGTGATTAATGGTAACACACAAGCTGGTGTGAAGAGGGAGCAGGTTTGTAGATCTATAAAGGATCCTTCAGCTTCCTTCATAGATCCCATACCCATTTGAAGTAGCACTTGGTGCTGATTTAGGGACATACCAGACTATTGCACCGGTTTATCTACAGATCTGCATTTGGCTTAAAGCCAAAGCTGCTGCTGCTGGTGGAATTTACCTGAGCTAGAAAAGCAAAACGGAGCACAGCTCTCCACCCTGGGTGTGAGAAAGGTGGTTCTGGTCAGGAAATGTCTAACAACCAGGGCATGAATAATGTTGGCTTTGACTCCTTTTTCAGTTGAGTCTTTTGTTAAATGTGGCTTCATACATCCTTCTTCCAGAGTTTCTGATTGCCAACAAATTTTCCTCCAGTACCTTGGTACACATTGAATATTACAAGAAGATTAGGAATCAAGAAAGAAAGGAACACAATGTTAGACTTCTTTCTACATGTAGAAGCTGGAAGAAGTAGCTACAGTTTTGAAAGTAACGTCTACAACAGTTACTGTAATTGGCCCATATATTGTGTTCGAAGTCCTGTTTTCTGGACGTTGCCCTTTTTTTTACTAGGTTGTGTAACAACAACAACGAGAACACCACCGCTTTTCGTGGGTAAAAGCTGCGGTTTAAAAAAATTTAAATTGCCATCTAGATGCTTAGGATATTGTGAATTCAGAATTAATGTATTTAAAAAGCCATCCTGAATCAGTCCGAAGAATATTATGTATATTTAATACCTGCAATGTATACATTTAATAATCAGTTTTTACTTATAACCCCCCCAATCCTTATTCACACTTAATAATAGTGATAAGCTTGAGAATTTGAAAAATAGCAAGTAACAGTTTCTTAAGACAAATAGACCTGAAAGCTTTTCATCACACTTTCCCATCCAAATGCATATTTGAATAAGAAAAATCTGAGGAGTTTAAATAAAATAAAAAAAAAAATAATTACAAGATGCCCAATATTTAGAAGAAGAGTTTCTTTTACCTTTTTACCTAAATGTATAGGATGCAAAGCACGGCCAGTGCAGAGTCTAGAAGTAAAAATAAATAAATACGATTTAATAAGAGGCAGGAATGTGAGATGATTAAAAGTAGCATGATGAAAGGAAGATAATAACACGTTACTGTACATAGTATGCTAATAACTCTTTTACATTCATTCTTTTCCTAGGAATTTAGTAGATTTGCCATAATACAGCATAACATTTCCAACTTTTCATGAAGATTTTAGAAGTAGACTTTCTGCTTTTTTTTAGTATCACTGAGATGGTGCTTTCCATTTCTCTTCACTGCTTAAAACATTATTCATATTTGTGCTTGACAGAATGCATTATGAATAATATAACTTGAAAGTTAAATGTTAATTTAAACATCTTTCATTCTCCGTTGTTCATCTTGTCTGCTCAATAATCAAAAACTGATAGAAGGCAAAATACTGTTCAATATATGAAATTAAAAATCTCTAAACTTTGTTAACATTGTATTAAGTATAGCTGTTCACAAGAGCCTTGAATAATATTCACACTCTTAGAAAAGACAACACAGTAAGACTAAAATTTTATGCTGATAGCGTCTTTAGATAGTTACAGAAGACACAAGGGAAAAAGTTGTACTGCAGGAAGGGAAAAGTAATACTGCAGGAAGGGAAAAGTAATACTGCAGATAAATATTCATCTTAGAGTAGAGCATTCATAATTAGTAGTCACCTATGAAAATACCAACCAAATTGCAAACAGTAATTTTCATACCAAAGGAGTTGTTATACAGATGAATTCCTAACATTTTTGAGGCAGTTAAAAATATCAGTGCTTAACACTTCAGCAAAACTATTCATACCAGGATTTGGGTGGTGGACTATAAAGCAGCTATATATTTATGGACTATAAATGAAGAATAAATATCCAAATGGCTCACCAAAAAGAAGAAAACATAGAATGAAACTTTAAGTATTAAATTTATGAAATATGTGTGGATAGGCTTTAGCTTTGTGTTAAGTGAGTTTATCCAAGGACAATGCAATTAAATTTATTGATAGTAGCCTAATTGTCCTTTTCCCGGTCATTTATTACAAATGACCTACTTTTTTACTATGTGTTTATGCTGTGTTTTTCTAATTTACCAAGTAATTCAGGAAGGAACCAACATATTAAAAGTAGCATGTGTTCAGGCTTGTGATATCTCTAGTATATTTTCATTTTACACAGGAGGAAAGGATTAAACTAGAATGCAAAAATAAGGTTATAAAAAAATAAAGGATTCAGCAATGGGTAATTCAGTAATGGGGAAGAGTAATAGTAAGTAAGGCAGGTAAAGATCTAAAAGGACTATGCACAAGGAATGTCCATCTTCAGTCATAGACTTGCCAAGATGGTAAAGAGGCTTTAAACTAAAGTTCCCAAGGGAGGGGAACATCCTTCCATCCCAGTCTCACTGGTTTGATGCCAGTACCCCCACAAGAGATGCCCAGAATCTGGAGAAGGATCATAGTGATGCCTAAAGATTTTTAGCTTTTTTATATATTTGTAGCTTAGTAGATTTTTAATATATAGCTGTATAATTTCTAGCACTTTCTTACACTTTAGAACAGTAGTTACCCTTTCTCACACATTATGTCACATTCCTGAAATGCTGTTTGGTCTTATTTTCAAGCAAAAGAATTTCTAACAAGGACATCTTGTTTTGCACCAGCACCTGGGAGATATAACAAGATAAAGGGCTGAGAACCCCTTGGAGGGACTCCAATTGGGCAGGTCCAAGGGTGGATTACCAGGGCAACCAGTGTCCTATTGGAGGTACTTGCTATATATACTAATTAATTGAACTTATAAAAATTGTGAAAATTTGATGTTGCATGTGTGCTTAGGGAAAATCTGTGCACCTGATAGCTTTCATTAAAAGACTGCTCTTTATGTTTTCTATTCTAATATTGTTTGGAAGTTTATCTTCTGATTTTAGGCAACGATAGGTTAGCAGCTGAAGAGCAGCACAAAGGAATTCCAGCCACTCCAGCCAGTGAGTTGGCTTCACTGGGAGGTCCAACTTAAATAGCTCTATGCAAATGCACACAGCATGGGGAATAAACAACAGGAGTTAGAGATGTGCACTTTCCTGCTGGGCTAGAATCTTACTGGAATCATGGAGACATGGTGGGATTGCTCCTATGACTGGAGTGTTAGAATGAAAGGATACAGACTCAGACATATCAGAAGGATGCATCCCTTCAGAGACAGATAGGAACGACTTCATATTCACAAGCCCTCATCTTCATGAGGGACTTCAACCATAGCAATATTTATTGGAAGGACAACACAGCAGGGCATAAGCAATACAGGAGGTTCCTGAAATGTGCTGATGATAACTTCCTTCTCCAAGTGACACAGAAGCCAACAAGGAATGGTGCTTTGCTGGGCCTTGTTCTCACCAACAAGGAGGGGCTAGTGGGGCACGTGAAGCTCAAGGGCAGCTTTGGCTGCAAGTGACCATGGAATGGTGGTCTTCAAGATACTTAGGGCAGTGAGGAGGGCGCACAGCAATCCCACTGCCCTGGACTTCAGGAAAGGAGACTGGTAGAGTCCGACTGGCACTGACTGGCATCAAAGCTGCATCTTTGCTGTATGATGTAGAGCATAGTCTATGCTCACAGAATAATAGCTATTAGCAAGGAACAGGATTGGCTGGCTTTTAGATTGAGATAACTTTTAAATGATTTAGAATAATTAAATTACATACATTTTTATCCTATGAAAACTCATGTCCTCCACATCTGCCACAGCAAGTAGATGCAACTTGTCATACATAATGATTTAAATCAGCAGTTTAACTTGTTTAGGCAGATTGAGAAGCAGTGATGGAACTAGGCACATATATATTTTTCCCACACTGGCCAGTTAGATTTTAGGATCTTGTTGTGGTTTAAACCCAGCTGGCAATTAAGCACCATGAAGTTGCTCACTTACTTCCTCCCAAACCTGGTGGAAAGGGGAGGAGAATAAAAAGCAAAACTTGTAGGTTGAGATAAGAACAGTTTAATAATTAAAATAAAGTAAAATAATTAGAGTAAGTAATAATAATGAAAATAAAAAGGAAAAACAAGCAATGCACAAAGCAATTGAGAACCATCTGCTGACTAGTGCCAGATGCCATCCCTGAACCCCAATTAGCCCACCTTCCAGGTAACTCCCTCAGTTTATACAAAGGGCATGACAGCCTATAGTGTGCAATATCCTTTTTGCCAGTTCAGGTAACCTGTCCCAGCTATGCTCCCTCCCAGTTGTTTTGGGATTTTTGGGTGGGTTGGTTTGTTTTGTTTTGCTTTATGTTTTCTTTGTTTGTTTTTGTTTGGTTTTGGTTTTGTTTTGGTGTTTGTTTTTTTGTTTTTGTTTTTGTTGTGTACCTCCTCACTGGCAGAGCATGAGACCAAGAAAGTCCTTGGATAAACACAACTTAGCAACAACCAAAACACTAGAGTGTTATCAACATTATTCTCATACTGAATCCAAAACACAGCAGTGTACCCAGCTACCAACAAGAAATTAACTCTATCCCAGCCTAAACCAGGACAGATCTTCAGCTAAAGAACTATGTTGCATTTACCTTTTGGGTGTTTAACAGACAATTCTGGTAAATACTGCTAACAATTTAAGATTACTAACTTTCATTATGCTTAAAATAATTTGTAAGAGACAACGAGAGATAAGGGGGTTGACCAAAGCTAAATCTAGATATGGAATAAAGTCTTAAGAAAAAAATATTGATTCCAGGTTATTAGTGACCTGATCTGGATTCTTACAGGCTTGCCAATTTTTTTAAAATTTCTTTTTTTTTAAATCTTCTTGTTAGCATGATCAAATGTAATGAGCCCAAAAAGAGATGTCTGACTGCAGACATGACAGTTTTATCAATGACTTTGAAATCATTTGGCATGTAGAAGACCAATGTTTACCAGTCTTTTCTTGGCAGAACTAAGCAGAACAAGGATGGGAATTTGATTTACTATTTGTAACTGACTATTCCAACCAGCAGACTGATGGCTTTTCTAGGGGATGTCCATATTACAAGAGTTTTGTTCACATTCTATACTACCATTAGAAGCTTTCCAACAACAACAACAACAAACCAAAAAAACAAAGCAAAACAAAAAAACCAAAACAAAACCAAAAAACTCAGGCTATGTTTTGATATTAGCTCAGTTGCACTTCCCAAAAAGAAAAGAAAATTTGTAGTATTCGTAAACATTTCTTCCTAATAGAGAAACCACATGAACAGGCTATCAAATCCAGCTGTTGGTGAATTTATGTTTCATTGTAGAGATTCAAAATGTAGACCACTGTGTGAGTCACTGGAAGATGAAGAGCAATGGAAATGTGTGGCTCATTTCAAAAATAATCTCCTTAATAGGATGGTAAATTATGCTTTCTTTGAACAGTGGCTCAAGTACCAAAGTGCTGTGTCTATGTAAATAGTTTTTTATTGAGACTTTTCAAGCAGTTGCTCATCATGTCTTTATCTGCTTCTGAAATAAAAGGGCACTAAAGTGCACAATGGCAGTTTGAAGGGTACACTTTGCCAGTATAATCAATGGGTGATAGTGTTTCACTGTCAGGTCTCCAGTCAGGATATGACTTTGTATCTTCCTCATCACCTTTTGCCAACACGGTTTTCAGTCGCTCTAAGCTATAATGACTCCAGTTCTCTGCCTTTTCCATGTGAAGAGGATGGGATGCTTTTGTAACAAAACAGACTTCATGGATTCTGGCATGAACCCTTTGTGGCTGTACCATGCAAGTCAGGGAAGATGTGGTGATACTACATGAAGATTGACCCCAAAACTCAAGGGATAATAGCAACCATCCATCAAATGCATGAATGAACCCATATGATGAATAGTGATGGGCTCCTGGTAGTTCTGATAGGAGCAATACTGTAACCATCACTTCACTTCATCCACTGTTGAATGTAGTCCTCATTTATGTTTGTTTCAGTTGATTAAGATTGGAGGCATAATAGAGGTTACTGCATATGTGCTTAATTCAGTTCTAAGGAAGTATAGAAAAATAGTTGTCACACCTCTTTTCTGCAACTATATTTCTTAGTTTAAATTTGTAATCCATTATATAAAATCTACTAAAGCATGTAAAATGCCTCTTAAATCACCTTCAACTTTATTTAACTTTTTTATGTTACTAAAAGCATGGAATAGTTGAAAGTGAAGTATCAAAATTAATATGAATTTTAAATAGAATAAAGGCACTATTAGTGTTACATTATGGCTGGGTGTTATATACAGATGAGAAGCAGGAGCATCAACTACGATGACATAGCTTAAATACTGAGGATATTGTGTGTCTCTGAATTAGTAACAAGTATTCTGCATTTCTATAGCAGTTAATCATAAGAAGTTAAAAAAACTTCACAAAGGGGCAAAGTTTAAGGAAGGGAAGTAATATATTGGTAAATACCTTGTTCCATATCACACGAAAAACTTAACAACAACATAAAACTGGATGCTCTGCCAATTTTGTTTTATGAACAGTGAAACATTATATTAAACATTTTATTAAACATTTGTAAAAGTTGCCTTGAGCCCTAAGCAGAGTCTCTGGATCCTGTAATAAAAAAAATTATTAAATCATTCTTCAGTGGTTACCTGTATAACTACCAAAGAAGTTGTAAGGAAAGTTCAAGAGGGAACTATCCAGCTGTGGGATGAATGCAAATGCAAATCCACAGCACAATGGGATCTTCTACATTTCATACAATCTAGAAACCTTATATTGATTTGGTCTCATGACACAGAAGACCCTACACCTTAGTAGTGGCCTATTAAAAACCACCAAAGACAGCAGTGGTGTCTCATGTTTTTGAAGAGAATTATTTGTCTTACATACACTGCAGCACTATTATGAAGTTTATAGTCTAAGCTAAAATTCATAATTCTTAGATTTACTGTAGATTGTAAATCTGTATTTGTAAGGTTGTATCTGAAAAATTACATATTGTGTAGTACCTGTAGTACTGAACCAGATGTTTGGTATTCTGTTAAACCAGACAAATATTTTTTCCTTGGAGAGATAAATATTAGAGGATAATGCACTTGCCAAGTGCACTCCAGATTTAGCTGCATTTTGCAGATCGACAAAAGCAGCAAGTACTCTGTGACCAATATACTGGATTTTGGGAAATTTACTTTTTAATAAAGAAGTATCATTGAATACTTACTAAATCAATAAATTTACTCATGTAAATACTATACTTTGATTTTGGCAGTACAGAATTTTGGTCCTGGTTCTCCCAGGTTCTCTCCACACATCCAAATTCAAATGCTAAAGAACTGAAGACTCTTTCAGTTTAGAAACTGGATAATTAAGTATGAAATGTAAAAACATCCCGGAAAACTAAAACTACAGCGTAAGGAAGGAAAGTTTTACCTAAAAGAGGTGGCTATAACACCATGTGTTCAAAAGCTAAGCAGAAATATCCCTTACCTTTTTCTCTTCAGTCCAGATTCAGCAAAACTGGTGCAGAAAAAGTATTTTAAAAGTAAGAAGAGTTTAAGTCCTGGGACAAAGAATTGCAGATTCCCAATGTTTTCAGCAACTGAAGTTTCTCATCAAAGAGAATATTGCACTGCCTATTCTGCTGCTTTGCCATGATAATTTATTCCCATTCTTTCAGTCAACACCAGTAAAGTGGTGCCACGGGAAATCACGCTGTCATGAAGCAGAATAAAAATGGAGAAACCAAGATGCCAACAAACAGGGTGGAGCCCAATCCAGTCTTCTCATGCCAAAACAGTGTCAATTAAAGATTTATTTTCTTGTTCTCCTGACTTCAGAGATCCACCCAGTGTCAGAAATTGGTACTGAAGAACACCCTGTCTCTGAACACAGCACTCTAAGGCAGCATCACTGTTTTAATCTCTGAAAAAAACCCCACTTTTGACAAACTGAGGGGGGGGGGAGCACTTTCTTAATCTGTGAAAGTAATCTGCATTTATGCCTGATTTATGCCTTTGTCATGACAAACATAAACAAAACTTGGTGCTATGCTTTTCAAGATATGAAATCCTTCAGTTGTGTGAGGTCTAGGACATCACTATAACAACAGGAGGTTATGTCCCAGCTGCCAAGTCTGGCCACATTTATTTTTTCTTTATGACATTGATGTTTGGTAATACAGATGAAGAAATGAGAATGACTAGGATTCAAACAAAATCTTCTCAGAAGAAATCTAAATAAGAAAATAAAAAGTGAACATTTTTAACATCCATGATTAACTTAGTAGAATGGCTCATGATTTTTAAAAAATATATTTTGCACACTTTTGTCTTGAGACTTCACCAGCCTGCCTTTATGTTAATTATTTGAGACTTCCACCTGTAAATATGTCCAACTATCTGGAATTCATCCTATATGTTTAATTTCTCTTATGTCAGACACTGATTTAGGTGTAAGCCTTCGGCATCTGGAGCTGTTTTTTTTTTTCTCCCCAAAGAATCAAACCCAAAAGAACATTTGTCAAAGGCTGTGAAAATCAGAAACTCAAGAGCTCTTCCAGAGTCAGATCCGCCACACAGAGAACTTCTGAATTAGGTTTTTTTTTCCTGAAAACTGATCTTACAGTTCCACTAGAAAATGCTCACAGCCAAATATAACTAGTAATGAAAAGTTTTCTGTACAATAATCAGGCCACTAGTAGCTACTGGCTGACATAAGCTACTGAAACTTTTGCAGAAATGGCTCATGGCATGATGTTCAAGAATTCTTTGTCTTAGGACATCTACATACATACAAGTCAATTTGAGCCTGTGGATGTCACTGTCCTCCTAGTGATTAACACAAGGAGATTCCTGCAATGTGTCACTCCTCTGAAGGCACTTTTCGTTAGGGGAACTAAAACAACCAGTAAAGAAATTTTTCTCCATTAACGAAGACAGAAGACTTAGATGATAAATTTATGCTACTAAATGAAAAAAGTAAGTATCAGCTGGATGCAGCTGAAACACTGACCTCTCAGTAAATGACACTGCTGAACTGTAAACTTATTCTCCAGATGTATTTGGACTGCTCTGAGGAGAGGATTCCAGGAAGTCCCTAGAGAGTGTGCTAGTCCTAAGCACCAGTTGGTTTTGACGGATTAAACCTAAGCCCACTTATTTAGCAGCACAGGCAAAGTCAAATATCAACCCTCTGTGCCTTAAGCTGGGGCCTTTGTGACTACCATCCCTTTCAACTTGTTTCCTTGCCAAGTTAAGGTTCCTGAGCTTTCCTGAAGATAGTGTAAACAAAAGATGTTTGGAGCTGGAGAAAACACTTAATATTCTTTAATTTTCCTACATATTCATTGTTCAGGTTACATTTAAAAATAACAGCAAAGTGCTGCAAGAAAAGCTGAAAAATTGTCTGGGCACCGAGGGTCATGTCACACCTCTTTACGTATCAGTTTAATTCTCCAGGGCTGCAATTCCAACATTTTTACAGCTACCAATTGAGAAGTAATACACATACTCCTTTTTTTGTAATATCAGTTTTATAAGGCATTCATTTTTTAAAGTCTGGCTCCCATGCTGGAATGTTTAATAGTATAAATAATCAGGCAACCTGGTGGCACAGGTCCAAGGGGATGTTTTTTTCAGCTGGTATGAAAAGATATCAAATGGAAAAAACGAAACAAAACCCAAACAAAAAAAATCATGGAAGGTCACTGCCGCTGGTTTTTTGATTGAAAAAAACCCCATATGGATACTCTGGTCATAGGACATCCCCTAACTGCTGCTGTTCCCCACCCTTTTGCAGCCCTCTTTTTAAAAGGGAAAACTCTGCATATTTCCAGCTAGCACAGACACATTTTCCAACAAAAACTCCTGTCAGCGGCCAGGACTCTTCCTGTTCTGTCCTTAACAAAACTGCAGCATTACATCCTGGCCCTGGCTGTGGAGATTGCCATGACTGTCCTGTCACAGAACAACTCTTAGCATCTTTCCATGACATCAGAGATTTCTCTTACGGAAGCCAGACATAATTTTTCTTATAGATGGGTCCTTCCCTGTGGCTCCATAGAATAATGGAATGGTTTGCATTGGAAGTGACTTTAAAGATCACCTACTTGCAACCAATCTGCCATGGGTAAAGATACTTTCTACTACATCAGGTTGCCCAGAGCCCTATCTAACCTGGCCTGGGACACTTTCAGGGATGGGGCATCCACAGATTCCTTGGGCAACCTGTTCCAGTGCCTCTCCACACTCACAGTGAAGAATTTCTCCCTAGTATCCAATCTAAACTTACCCTCTTTCCATTTTAAAGCCATTCCCCCTTGTCCTATCACTACATGATCTTGTAAAAAGTCCCTCTCCAGCTTTCTTGTAAGCCCCCTTTAGGTACTGGAAGGTGATGTAAGGTCTCCCTGTACCTTCTCTTCTCTAGGCTGAACAGCCCACAACTCTCGCAGCCTGTCTTAATAGGAGAGGTGCTCCAGCCCTCTGATCCAGCTTCAGGATGTGCTGTCTGTACTTCCACCAAAGGAGTGGAAGCTTATTATTGCCAACCACCTCTCCAGTACAAATTGCAGAATTTGCTGTCCTGATTAGCACTGTATTTGCCCAAGAGCCATTGGCTTTCCTTAGCCATCTGTGTTACACCAATTCCTGATATGCCTTTGAGTCTATGCACAGCTGTGGGTAACTCTGAAAGCCCACTCAGTTTCTCAACATTCTCTGGCACTCCTATGCAAGTGCCTTGCTACTATGTTGAAGCTCTTCTACAAGCATTATTATTGCCCACGCTTAGCAATAGTAAAATGCTACACTCATGTTTTTCCTTACGATGATACCAAACAAGAAAATGCCTTAACTGATCAATCAGCAAGGACAGTGGGTCTTTCTGGCTGGCACACTCCTGTACATGCTCTCATCAGCCTTTCCACAGAGCAGTCACCATCTGCTTCTCTTTCAGAACTGCTTTACAGGAGCCAGCCCTGGGAGATGAAAACATTGCCTGGCTGTGCCAGGTACCAGTTGCATCTTGATTCCTTATGGCTTTCCCCAGATGACCACCTTGTTGCACCTCAGGTCCTCCTCACTTACTTTGCTGGTGTGACTCAACCAGTGGCTCGCCCTGGCAAGGGGGCGTGATTGCATCAGCACAAGAAGCTTAGTTTGCTCCAAATTTTCTGTAAGAGCACAGTAATACTGCAGCGCTGGTCCAATTTGTTTGGTCCGTAACATCAGATGAAGTGTCAAAACCAAAGCTGCAGCACATCTAGACCTATGGGTTTCTTTTGTAAATTTGCAAGTGGATTTTATGCAGATGTCCAAATGCTGTAACCACAAATACACTTCTTTAATCAAACATTTTCTCAGGATGGGTAGAGGTCTGTCCCCGTAGAAATGCAGATGCTACTACTGTCACCAAGAAACTTTAGAGACAATGCATCTTTTTGGAATACCCACTGCACCACACAGTGACCAGGGGACTCATTTCACAGGACAGGTTGTCCAAGGTGTCTGTAAAGCCCTAGGAATCTAACACCATTTACACTTTGAAGATGCTGAAATGAAGAAATCTATTTAAGAATTATACTGGTCAAAATCTGTGAATAAGCTAGCCTAAAAGGGCCAAATGATTTCTGTTTGGCCCTAATATACATCAAGATCACTGTGAAAAAAAATCCTTCCAGAACTTTCCTCTGAATGTACCACCGTTGGGGACCACAGACCTGAGTCTACACTGAGGTGACACACACGGCTCAAGATCAACAGCATCAAATCCATACAGCTGCTCTGTCCTCAGACAGTTGAAAGTCTTTACATTTTTGCATAAACTATTAAAATACCTTTCTTCAGTTGGCCTACCATTGATGCTAAAGACTTAAATGTTTCAAAATGTTTGGTGCATTCCCATATCCCTCTTCACTCTAGTGAAGGTGTCATCACGCTTCCCATGACATGTAATTTGTCAGTAAAACAATCAATCTGGAAAACCCTGAAGGCAGAAATTCCTTGTCCAAGATCACAAATGGGAACTGATCCAAACTGATACAATAGAGATATGCATGAAGCTCCAACTCCTACCCACAACCTGGGATTAGTTGCACCTGGGAACTCTGGTTACTTGAAAGCAAATGCAACATGCCACATGGGACAGAGTAATTCTCAAAACTGTAGGACATGACAGGATATTGCTTATATATGTATCTACTGTGTTTTTAACAAAAAAGAATGGTATTGTACCTTCCATACATAGATGACGATGCAAGAGTAAAATTTCACTCTTCAGAAAAAGTCTCAGGAAATTAATGTGAAGTTTTTTTCGTTTCTTTCTCCTTCCAGCATTCTGTGTGGAACCAAATCCATTGCAGTATTTACCTGTCAAATAGAAAAGTTACAATTGCTTATATTATTTTAAATTATGCTAATTTGAGTTTTAATTTCAGATTTTATGTTTTAAGGAATATCTGAAGTATTTTAAAAAGCACTGAGGAAAATGCCAAAATAGTGGAAAGTGTTGCACTTAATCTTCAATATATGTACTTGCACATCTATCCAAGCATAAAAAATTACCACACACACTTGATCTGTTAAATATCTCTAACTCAGCTGTAGCATCCACACAATACAAATAACAATATAAATAAATATGATCAACCATATACACAATTTGAGGAATGAAGAAACACCAAACATCCCATCAAAGGCCAAGAAAAAGTACTACACTACTCACCACAGTCTTTGGAGTTAACCTTGGGCTAGGTGTCCAATACAAGCACAAACTCAACAGAAAAAGCCCACAATTTTCTTTGCCTTAAAGAGGGCACAAGTTCTATGGTTCGGTTTCTGACCTTGCTTGCTTACTTCTCCTCAACATGTTGCTCACTTCTAGGAGTCCTTGCTCAAAGGCTTACGTAGGGTCTCAAGTACCAAAGCAGGATCCTCAGTGGAAAACCTCTGGGGATACAGGAAAGGGTGCTGAGGTTCCTGAGGGGAAATTGCCATTCTTTTTAGTAACATCTAACATGAGAGAGTTAACTGCTACTTGGGTGTGTTCCATCTGAAGTTATCTGCAGTGATTATTTTATGTTCCTAAAAAAAAGTCTCTTCCAAAAGTAAAAAGCTTCTTGTATGCAGTTTGGGAAAGACAGAAGTCTCAGAATCAGCTCTTCCATCAGATTATTAATACCTGAGGTGAAAACCTAAAATCATATTTTGAAATCTTCCAGATTTTATAGAAATCTTCTTTAGTAACTGATAGGAACCGAATAATTACACAGTCATAAAAAAGAGATTTTTCGTATCACCAAGTGCACAAATGAGAACATAACAATGTGACTGATCTGAATTTTAGCATTAACTCATCATAAATATCAAAGTAAAGATTACAAACTACTTTTTTATTTGAAAAGCTTTTATAAATAGTCTTCTGGAAAATACTTAATTTTAATCTCCTATCTCATATAAATATCTCATACTTTTACCTCATCCAAACAATGATTGCTTTAGGTATTTGACATAATTTGCTCAGATATATTTCTTGGTGAAATATTACTTGATTTTATGCATGTCATGAGGCAAGTATTTCATTCTATCATTGTGCAGCTCTGCCTGCTATTTGAATATGATTTTTTGTTCTCTTTTTCAAACTTATGGTCTCCTCTAATTTTTACTTCTTTTTACTTTCATAGGTATTTTGAAGACATTGTGTTCAAGACACTGTGTTCAAACTGTGTTCAGTAAGAACTTACCTACACTCAGTGTTAATTGTGAAGTTGGATGTTGGTTGTTCCTGCTTGGATAGAAACTGCTTTCTTCTTTGGAAGATTTCACACCGGTTTTTAAACAGGTTTCTGTTTTAAAAAAGAATGAAAAAATCCAGAAGAAATGAGTTAAGAAACAGAACAACAAAATTATGGGAAATCGTGCAACTAACAGTGCCAAATTATGGATTAACTGAACATTGTGTCAACTGCCCCAGAGGCAGAACACAGGAACCATAAAACTACGGAAGAAATGCAAAGAATATATTTATCTTTGTTACCTCACCAACCAGGGGATCCACCCTGAACCTATGATCTTCTTGCAAAGCAAGAAGAGCAAAAATAATTTTAGCCTAAGCCAAATATTATAGTACCAAAAGATACTGAACAACTTTTATATTCTGAAATCTGGCCCAGTCCTTATAACTCAGACTGTGCTTCTGTAAAAACAAAATTCACTTTATGTTGTTGAATTTAATTTACATGGTAAATGTTACTAATTTCCTGCCTCAAACTTTGAAACAAGTCAAATATTGTGCTCCTGTATTAAAATGTATGGTCTTCTGTATTTTAAATTATTGTATTTATCCCTTACTAAAAACATATTCAGTATTTAATACAAAAATTTATTCTCCAGTGGCAATATAATCAGTCTCAAAGGCATGAAGTCAAATGCAGCTAAAGCAATTTTTTTTCTCTTACATTCACACATTGCAATGAAACCTCACAAAAAATTTTCCATCTATTACTCATGTCATAAGCAAGGAAGTTTCTTAATGTTTTCTATTTGAATGGCAGTTTCCTTGTAGTTTTCAAATGTTTATGGCCTCTGTTCAAAAGCATAGGTACCAAAACCATCAGAAAAACACATTCTTTTACACATGCCGTTTTATACTCTTTACAGAAAATAATATAACACTATCAATTTTTCTGTTTATTAACTGTGGTGAATCTGCTTCTTCCTGAAAATTTAAAATTACTTGCATGATAACCCTAGATGATAGCAAAAAGCTGGGAGTATCAGATGACTGAAATGAAAGAAGGGACATATGATCCTGTAGGATATGCAAAACCACTGGAAGATTCTCAGGGTCTTCTTTTACAGCTGGCTAAGTATTTTAAATAGAAATTTATAATACAGATCATATAGCATTGTTGAATAAATTCAGCACACTTGTTGGATGAACAGCAGGTAAACATGCAATAACAATCAATAGAGTGGGAATACCCACATCAGGTTAACTTGCCATAAAGAAGCGGATGTTTTGCCAATACTTTGCAGTTCTATAAACATTTTCCTTTCCAGTCTAAAAGATACTGATACTAATTTCCCACCGGTGCTTGAAAACACTTAGAAATAAAGGTAAATGTACAAAGGCAATTGGAATGAGATATATGCAAAGCTCTGGGAAGCTCAAGTAAGGAAATGTGTGCTGAGAGGGAAATTACTGCAGCTTACACGCAGTGATACTGAAACTGCTTTGTAACTACAGTGGATTAGATTTCAGACATGGACACAGGAATCCAGCAATGGTTAAGAAACTTGCTTGACCTCCAGCTGCTATTTCAGAAAGTTTTCAGTAGGTCCTATGTCATATTTCTATGTTTTTACTACTGTGGGATATGTAAAATAATGTAAGCCTGATTCCTGGAGCTACCAACTATTTGAATAGAAATACTGACACAAATAACACACGAATGTAGAAGGACCGGTAAGTGGGGTGGGGAGCAAGAGTGAAGCAGCAGACCTTTAACTTGCTTCCCCTGTAAATATCTTCAAAGAATGCACATCGTTTTGAACAGAAAAAAAAAAAATAGAGAAATTTAGGATATGATATACACATTCCATTACTCTACCCCCTTTTGTATGAAGTCACTGGAATGGTATCTATTTTGAGTCATGTAGTTTTCAGACCAAAAAAAGAGGGTGAAAAGTGTCTTGAGCAAAGAAAAGTAAGCTTGTTTGGCATGACATTTTGGCCTTTACAAAGCATATGCATTATCCACTCTCTCTATTCTTGTTGGATTTAAATCAAGTCTACAAAGGAAGGCACAGGAAAATAAACAGTAACATGATACTTAGTTATATTTTGGTGCTTGTGATTTCATAGCACACTACTCACTAAAAAATACCCAACAAAACCCCCTACTAATTCACTCTCAGAAAAGCACAAGGAGGCAGCCGTCTTTCTCCAAAGCTTGAAAATCATGGCAAATCTGCAAAGACATTTAGCATACATAATTGAAAAGAATCTCTCAGGTTTCTCAGTTTTAAAAGTCAAGTTTTGTGAGTTTTACAGGAGACACCAATCTGACTTAGAAAGGCTTTATTTAAAATGTGGTTTCTTCTGCACAAGTAAACCATCACTGTTCTCCAGTTAGCACTCTTGGTAGGATGTTGCGTCCTGTAAGAATGAACTAGATAGCAATAGAATGATACTTATAGACACGAAAATGAAACGACTGAAGTTGTCACTTCTGTCACTGAAAGCATTAGGGCCAATCTGAACTTCCAAGCAATTACACATGTGGAGAGCTTTGCAGAAACCGCCTTCTTAAAGATTTTAACATTAGTTTAGCTACTAGGAGGGTGCTGGGGGTTAATGCCTGAACATCCGCCGCTTTCCCTTCTTTAGCAGCCTGTGCCCTGTTTGGGGGGAGCAGTAGGACACGGGCCCCAGCAACAGGAAAAGGGTAGCCAGCACCCGCAATGAGTATCCAGAAGGCCCCAGGCCCCCAAAGCACCTTAGCTAGCGCCGTTAAGGGGAGCTGCCACGGATCGCCCGCGGCAGAGGAGAGGAGAGGAGAGGGCAGGGCAGGGCACGGCACCCTCCGCCCTGCCGCCACTCCCTACCCACATGGCGCCATGCCCTCCGACAAGATGGCGGCCTCCGCCCTTGCGTCCTCTCCCAACATGGCGGGCCGCGCGCCCATTGGCGCCCACCGCCCGCCGCCGCCACGTGATAGGCTGAGCCGCCGGCGTCCCCCGTCCATGCATTGCAGGGCTTCGCCCCGAGAGGAGAACTACATTACCCAGGATACCCCGCAATGGGGGCGTCGCCCCACGCCTCTTCTTTTCTTACGCAGGGCGGCTCTCTCCCCTCCCGGGCGGGACGGACGGAGCGCGGTCTCGCGAGAATCCGCGCGGGCCGGCGGAGGGGGCGCAGGGCGCGCCGAGACCGTTGTCGTGGGCCCATGGCGGCCGCGGAGGCGGCGGTTGCGCCCGACCCCAGCGGGCTCTCCCCGAAGGAGGAAGGGGAGCTGGAGGACGGCGAGATCAGCGACGACGACAACAATGGCTTCGGGCCCTGTGGCGGCGGCTCCGAGCCCGCCGGCAGCCTCGTCAGCAGCGGCAGCAGCAGTAGCAGGCCGTACTCGAGGCGCCGGCCGCCCCCCGGGCTCCATGGGAGCGGCTCCGTGTCCTCCCCCGGGCGGCCCTTCCCGCGCTCGCGGCACCAGCCTCCGCCCGACACGGGACACGTGCACTGCCACGGCGGGTACCGGCCCAAGGACTCGTTCCGCTCCCACCCTCCGGCGCCGCGGATGCCGCCGGGCTCTCACTCCGACGCGGGCCCCCGGCTCTCCTTCTGGGAGCGCAGCCACAACGCTTTGGACCGGTTCCGCTTCCGAGGCCGGCCCTACCGGGGCGGTGGGCGCTGGGGCCGGAGCCGAGGCGGCAGCGATCGGCCGGGCAACCTTCCTGGGAGGCCGCCCGGAGGGGGAGGCGGCGCCGGGTTCAGTAGCAGCCAGGGTTGGAGGGAGCCCTCGCCTCGAAAATGTATCCTTGAGACGTGAGCGGGGGGCCGGGGCCCCGTGCTGCTGCGATGGGCCTGGGTGTGGCGGTGCCGCGCTACGTGGCCGAACGGCCTGGGAAGGGACGCGTTTCCCTCCCGCTCTGGCAGTGGGGCTCCCGCAGCAGTAACGGAGAGGGAGGCTCCCAAGCTAATCCTGGGGGTTGGCTGGGGCAGCCGGCCCTGCTCAAGGAGAGGCTGCTGGGAAGTCGGATTACCGCCGTGACCTGGCTTGCGGTTTTGTGATCCGTCGCGTATAGGGAAAAAGAAAAAGCATAGCCTGAAAGGAAACTTTTGTCGGCTGGGTTCCGGGCGGCTGCTTTCCTAGCTCCAAGTGCGAATATTGTGAGGTGGGGTCAGTCTTTGGTGCGGCAGTTTTAATGCGTATAATTAGCGTCACAATTGTAAAGCTAAAATCCTAAGCTTGTTAATTTCCTATATTGGGCAGTGAAGGATGTACTATTTCTAAATTTTGAGTTTCATCCCTTCAGCCGCTATTATGCATAGGTTTAGCTTTAGTCAGTTTTAGCTAAGTTGAAGTGGGTCTAAACACACGAAGTGTAATTTATATGGGCATTCAGATGAAAGCCATGCCCACCATTCCTTGCAGGATGTTCTCCACTGATTGCTCTTAAGAGTTATTTAGCTGACTATCAGAGTTCTGATATTCCATCCTTTTAGGAGCAGGAATTGTGAAAGTGGTGAGAAAAACTTTCTTAATTTTTCTTGTTTGCTGTAGGAGGAAACGTAACTGATGCTGAGTGTAGCTTGGGGCAGCCTGGTTACTTGATGTAACTGCATTGTTGCCTAACTGAAAATGTAGATGAGTGTAAAAAATACTGAGCTAGAGAGATGGTGGTGAAATCCTGTTCTCTAGAATTTTACATAGTTTTATTGTCCTTCATATCAATAGTCAAAGGATGTGTGTTTGCTAGACTGTGGGGATTGATCTCTTGGATCCTTGTGTTTTAGATAGAAGATTGTTATTTATGTCGATTTTTTAAATTTGTTTAAATGTAGATGGAATATGTAAACTAGCAGTAGAGATACTTCTATTTAATCTCACCTGGTAAAGTTACAGTATTATTTGAAGGCTTCATTGAACTGCTTCATTCAAGGATTTTATCTTGAGAGGCAGCAAGTGAAGATGTGATTTGCCCAAGGTTTCACAGTAAGACAATTCTAGTACTGAAAATAGTTTTCAAGTCTCTTAATTTGCAGTGTTACTTTGGGTAGCTGAAAGTGGTTAGTTTCTGTGTAAGGAGTAATTTGCAGGGCAGATGTATAGATTGTCCTAAACAGACCTTGCAATGTTTTTTAATACTGATGCAGAGTCTCCTTCTCCCTTTTGACTAAAAGAGCATTCAGAAACCAGTAATTCCATTTTCAAACCAAAAGTAGAAAATTAAAATGTTGAAAGGTTTTTTTTAATTCTCAGCACTGAAGGTGCACTCTCTGTTTAAACGTGGTACAGAATGTTCTGTTACTCTTGCTCTTTAAGAAGTGAACATTCAGTTGTTCATGGATCATACGGTTAAGGAAGGTCCATGATTTTCCCTCAATATGAGTTACTTTCTGTATTTTTCACATCCTTGCCACCTAATAGAATCAGTATCAGAGAATTCATAAATATTAAGGTAGCTCCATGTTGCTAATATTAATGGAATGCCAGTGCAGTTTGTTGGCATGTGACTTCAGAAGAGACTTTCATATCAACTGTTACAAGGAGGCTTGTGGCCTGGAATGGGTATTGGGAGTTCCCTCAGGAAAGTAAAGTATTTCAAGTGTCTTGGGTCCTGGTTTTGGCTTGGATGGAGTTACTTTCTTCTTAGTAGCTGGTACAGTGCTGTGGTTTGGTTTTAGTATGAGAGTAATGTTGATAGTACACTGATGTTTTAGTTGTTGCTGAGTTGTGCCTACACTGAGTCAAGGACTTCCAGTGTCCCATGCTCTGCCAGTGAGGAGGTGCACAAGAAGCTGGTAGTGAGCAAAACTGAGGCCCAAACTTGGCCACAGTGGTGTTGCATACCACCGAATGTCATGCCCAGTGTATAAACTGAGGAGTTGGCTGAGAGCTGCTTAGGGGTGGGCTGGGCACGCTCGGTGGTGAGCAATTGTATTGTGTATCACCCTCGTTCCTTGGGCATTATTCCACTCTCTTTTTATCTCCCTTTTCATTATGATTACTATTTCCTTGATTTCCATTATTGGACTGTTCTTTTTTCAACCTGCTTTCCCTCAACCCACATTACCTTTTTCCAAGCTTTTTCCCTATCCCACTGTGGAGGGGAGGGAGGAGTGAGAGTGTGGCTGTGTGATAATGAGTTGCTCGCCAGGGTTAAACCACGACAGTATGGTAAGACAGAGATTGCTTACTTGATTTTTCCTTGGAATTTGTGCTTTGCACCACATTTTGTAGGAACAGATGTGTAAGTGGAGTAAAGGACACAGTAGAACATTAAAGAATTCTTGTTACTTTCTTTGGGGTGGTAGCTTTTAATAGGCTTTTCTCTTTCAATTCTTGGCAACTTCAACGTGAAACTGTTCCTTCAACGTGCAGGAATTCTTGCATAGAGAATTGTGGAATTTGAGTCTGAAATATAGAACCAAAATGGGACTTTATGTTTGCATTGAATTCTGAACTCTTCACAGTGTACATTTTTCTTCATTTCTAACTCCCCAGTTTCTTAATTTTGGTTTTCAGATGAAGTTTTTCTTGAGTTGATTGAAGCACAGTTGTTGTTCTAATATATACATGCCTGTCTGCCTTTCACGGCACACCAGGGAGTCTTGTGTTCTGTGTGTAGAACCACATTAAAAAAATGTCTACGTATGTGAACTGCCGAATTTCTGGTTAACATCATTGTGGGAGCTTCTAGCAGTTGTATTATCCTGAGCACAAAAAACATCCCAAACTTCTTGTTTTCCATCTCTAGATGACTTTAGAAGCTATTGAAGTATTTCAATAGCAAATAGCAGTTAGACTTACTTTTATAAATGATGAAAAGTCAGTTAGCTTCAGAATTTCCTGTGACTTACAAAATCACTAATGTAGCTGGCTTTTTGGAACTAGAAATGTGTTGGATGGGAATTTCACAAATATGCTTATTGCATAATTTGGTGTTATACTGCACACAGCTTTTAGTATTTTCAGCATATTTATAGATGGTTTGATTGCTTTTCGGATTTTATGTAGTTTATCTTTGCTAATTTCTGCTTTTTGTGCTGACACTTGAGAAAGCATTGTGCAGCAAAACATTTCCTGGTATTACGGAAGTAGCTTTTTTAGGATACATATCGAGATTCTTCATACTTGCACTAGAACTTAACATAGTGAAACATCCAGGTAGTTGGTACTTCTTGTGAGCAGAAGACCGATATATTTTCCTCTGGATTCCGTATGTCTGCATTCAGAGGACACCTATTTGAGCTTTTAGTTTTACTCCTTTTATTGTTTTAAGAGATGACTTTGGAAAAGCATTTTGCATAACTGGCTGTGTGAGTCAGTTGTTATCACAGTGGCATTGATACTTTGAGTCAATTGAGTAAAACCTGACTTGGTGTCCTGAAAGATTTGCCCTTGAGCATGATTATTTTACAGGATAGTTTTCAAGTGTCAGGGAAGGGTAAGGAGCTGAATGTCTAATAGTGGCAACTTTTGTTTTGGGTAGAGTTGTCTCAGAATATTTCTACTGCTTGCCTTGGACGTTCACAAGTGACCTTTTCTGAGTAATTAGTAATTCCCAGTCATCTTCAGCATTTCTGAATGTTTTGATTGCAAGTCTTTCTCACTTTTTTTTATTCCCTTCAGTTGTTCGTTGATTCTTCTGTGCCTTATCTCATTTGCTGAACTGCACTTACTGCAGTGTGTAGTTGTACTTTGGCTAGATGTACAATTTTATGAAAGGATAAAATGAGTGAGAAAGAATTTAACCTGTCTGTCAGAATGTCAGATGAGGAGTCAGTACTGGAGTTATGAACTCTGGAAGTCTGACTTTCTGTCATAGAGAATTATTTCAGAATTACAGCTGTTGTTTCTGGGAGGATGGTGTGTGAATAAGAGATGAGACTTCTCAGCGATTCATGACCTTCTTGTCATAAGTAGGATATTTGAAATTGTTGGTTTGAGAAAATGTTTTAAGTTGTCAGTATGTAGTAATGGATACAGCTTTTGCATGCTGCTCGTATTTATTAAGGATATTTTTCAAGCTAGCTTTAAGGTAAAATATATGACAGTGATCATAAGTTATGTTTATCTTAATTTAGTATTCAGTGGTAATATTACTACTGTTTTAAGGTTATACAAGTTCTTGTCTTAAATTTCTTGACCAGTAATTCAGCCAAAACTTTTGGAAGGTCCCCATCTAGAAAGCAGAACTACTCTTCTAAAAATGAAAGCTCTGTGGAAGAAAGCTTTGAGGATCTGCTCTTGAAGTATAAGCAGATACAACTAGAACTTGAACACATTAATAAAGATGAAAGATTGGCTTTGAGCAACAGGGAAGAAAATGAGAAACAAGAAGATGAAAAAGCTGTGGACACTGAGGACCAAAAAACTGTAGAAAATGACAGTATTAAAACAGATGCTATAAAAGAAGTACCTCCTGAGGAGAAGAATCCAGGTATGGGCTTTCAGGCATTTGAACTGAAACCTCTCAGACAAAAACTGCCCACTCCAGCTGAGAGGAGCAGATTAAAAAAAGGCAAAGAAGGAACGAAGCAGTCCTCGCAAAAATCTGAACTAACAGAATCTGGCCAAGGTAAATAAATACTTGTAAAGTTATTTTAGCTTGTGAAGTTCTATTTGCTTGCTGTTATCTATTGTATTTATTAGGTGTTGGGGAAGACTTTACTGTAATTAAAATGTTAAAAGTTGCAAGTTAAAGATTTAATGTACTTAACTCTTGTGTTTTGTAATTCCTTGAATTACATCAACATGTTGGGAAACATATTTTTGCTTTGGATTTGTACTTTAAATAATGTGTTTTCTTAGACTGATTGGCAGAAAGCATGAGGAAAAGACTTCAAGTTTTGATTGCTGTTCACAGCAGAAATCATTGGTTTTTCATTGAAAGTCTTCTGCTTTTGCCTTTTTCTTTTCTGCAGAAGCAAAATGTGGGTTTTTTTTAGCTGAAAAGAGAACATTTAGAGACCCCTTTTTCTGCATTTCATCTTTGTATGTTTTCTTAAGTGTAAGACTAGGATTGTGGAATATTCTGAGTTGGAAGGCACCCACAGGAATCAAGTCCAGCTCTTCAATTAATGTCCCATACAAGGATCAAACCCATGACCTTGGCATTATTAATGCCATAAGATATTTTCACGAGAATTGTCTTGATCATTGTTGATATTCATGAATAGTCAAGAAATCATAGGCCAGAAATAGAAAGGATTTGTAGAAGAAACCTAGCCAAAGGGTAGAAGAAGTGTCTTGCCAAAGATAGTTCTGGACTGCTGAATAATCGCTGAGATGCGTTAACCAGTTAGCGAAAAACAGCGATCACATCCAGCTGACCTGTGGTAAAAGTCCTTGAGCTTACTACTAAGTCTGCAGCAAAATAAGGCAGCTGACTTAAGCTTCCTACTGTAAGGCTTCATGTAGTTCTAGTAAGCATTTGCTGTGGTGCTTGAGGCTATCACTTGTCATCTGATGTTTGCTAATTTGCCAGTGCGTGTAAACTATTAATTTGAGTGGGAAGAGACAAAGTAGTTAATGGATTGAATAAGAATACAAGTGAGTAATAGGCAGGAATATGAAGAAAGGTAGGATTAGAGCATTGAAAGTCAGAATGATTTATGTATAATTTCAGAATGAGACTTTAGAAGATAGAGCTTATAAAGAAAACAAAAAAAAAATCATAATTAGTAGTCAAACCACCTCATTCTAGGTAATTTTTCCCCCTCGTGTGTTTCCCATTAATAATAAAAAAATTCTGGTATTCTTTAATAGGTCATACAGTTTTTATTGATAAACATGAAGAAAACAAATAAATTTTCGTGATAGAATTAAAACAAGTAGTCTATGGGAAGAGAACATAGCAGGACTGGAGTAAAGCAGCTGTTTAAAAAGCAAGAGTCTCAAAAATCCAGCTTCAAAACTTAAAGCACTGAAGTTGAGAATACTGTTCATATGATAGTGAAAAAAAGACACTGTAATATGCCTATTAAGAGCATTTAATTTTTGCATGCTATTCAAATCTATTATATATGAATGATCCGAAAGCAGACAGATTATGTATGAATGAATGTTTATGACAATGTAATGGAGGCTTCCAAAGAAAAATTCAGCTGATGAGAGTTATTGTAGATTCATGTGTATTAAGTGACTGTATACTACATGAATCTCCTTATTGCCACAATACATACTGCATGTATTGGGAAATGGGCAAAATTTGATTTTCCCATTTTATTTATTTTTAAATGGTGTACTGGATGTTTCTCAGACCTGTAAAAGTTGAGGAACTTGTCTTAAAACTCAGGGAAGTTTGAGTCTCTCTCTAGAATTAATATTCTGTGGTTCAGCTGCTCTGACAGGCTTGACAGTATTCCCTGCTTTCCTTCCCATGTTGAGCATTAGCATGTTGTGTCCATGTTGTCCCCTTCTGGTTTGAAAGAGCTTTTTGGGTTTGTATAGAATGTCCCTTCATGTGCCTGCATCAAAAAAACTACTGTACCATCTGTCTTTCTACTTCCATCCTGTGAACTGAATGGTTGGGATCTTTATTTAGAGTAATAACGTTTTTGAATTTTCTTCTATAGTTTCATATGGGTATTAGATATTATTCTTCTTTCTTTTGTATGTGCATTTTTAAAAAATGCATGCATGTGCAAGGAGGAAGACCTTCAGCATTTTCTTAGCTTCATTTTTGTTTATGTATAAGATCTTGGTGTACTTTAAACAGTGCCTTTCTGAATGTAATGTTCATAAAATAGTAGGAAGAGTTAAAGCTGTACAGAATCCAAGTTTATTTTCCACCAATTTGAATTGTGGGAAGGAATCTGTCTTTGAAGAAATACTAACACAGGAAAAGAGCTCTCAGCTTCTCTAAATGTTTCCTTCCTTCGTCTGATGTGTATAAAACATACATAGGTATGGTTATATAAAAATTCTGTAATTATTTTTTTATTGCCAATTATATTACTGATTATTTGATATAATAGAGTAATACTGCAATATATGCAGCATTAAGTATACTATGTGTAAAATATAGTATGTTAATATATGTGTGTATATATACACTATGAGTATTGGCTGTATTTTGGGATGTCTGAGAAATTAATATTTTAACATCTAAATGTTTAGGAGGAAAACAGTACTGTACTATTAATTTCCATAGGATAACTTTCTTCTTTTGTCCTTTGGTGTGAAATGGAGCAAGTGTGCTCTTACTGCAGCTTTTGGCCTTTATATTTAATTCTGTAAAAGAATGACCAGTTACTCAAAATAGCTGCCAGTGAAATATGAGATGCTCAGGACAGCAGCTGATATGACATGGTAGTAAAAAACAGATGACAAGATGTCTTCTTTTCCACCTGTCTCCTAATCTGTTTTTCTCTGCTTCTTGAGGAAGTACATGTGAACCTTAAGACACAGTTACTAAGAAATGACAAATCTTGCTTTAGGCTTATGTTGTCACGATGATGTGGATTTCATCAGACATGCCAACTTTATATGAATGTTTGTTCATGTGATCTTACATGTACCGCTGCTATTGTTTTATACAGTGTATCAACGATACTGATAAATATGTTTGTATAGATTAAATTTCATGTATCATTTTAATGTAGCTCTGTCTCATGAGAAACAGCTTGTTCAAAAATATGGTATTTTTTCTCTTGGAAGGTACAGAAGACAAAGAACAAACATCGGTGCGAAAGCTTAGCAGTTCAGATGTTGCATCTGAAAAGGTAAGGAGATACTCTTCCATAGATGAGGCATGATTACATTGTGATACTCTGATGGCTTTATTCAAATGGCAGTCCAAAAACATTCCAGTGATAGGAACTGTCAATTTTTAACATTTAAAGTAGGATTTTTAGAGCTTTCTTTTAGTAAAAATATTTGGGAAATATTTCAAAATACTTTGTAAAGAAGAAGTTGTTAAATTGTTTCTTGACTTTTTGTCTTGTCTTCTGTTTTCTTCTCAAGAAGCTTCTTGATGATGAGGAGGAGATGTCTGAATTGCAACTTAGGCTTCTTGCACTTCAGTCTGCTAGTAAAAAATGGCAGCAAAAAGAACAACAGGTGATGAAGGAAAGCAAGGAAAAATTAACAAAAACAAAAAGCGTAACACAGAAAGTCAAAGCCAGTACAAAAGCACATTCAACAAAAAAACCTAGTACTACAGGTAAGAAATTTAATGTTACTGGAAATGGCTGTCAGTGTGGCCTTAAAAAAAAAAGTTATGTGAGCAATGAGCCTTTAGTCATTCTAAACCCTCTCACATTTACTCAAAGCTCTTGGATTAGGATTAGGTGGAATCAATTAGGTAAGGTGGAGTTAATCATGTACCTTTTTATTTAAAGGCAAGCAAACTTTGAGGAAGCAGCAGCCAAAGACATCAAAGAAGATGCAGCAGCAAAAGGAACTAGACAGGCGGCAGAAAGAGGAAGATCAGAGGAAACAAGAAGAAGAGGAGGAGAGAAGAAAGAGGGAAGAAGAAATCAGGAAAATTCGGGACCTCTCAAATCAAGAAGAGCAGTACAATCGATTTATGAAGCTAGTTGGAGGAAAGAGGAGATCAAGAAGCAGGGTAACAGATTTCTTACATGGTGTTCTGATGTTACATTTAGGATTCATGAATGATTTCTGTTTTGACCCACCGGGTTTTGTGTCACCATCCTGTCTGTGTCATGTGGTTCTTCTCCCTGTTTCCCCACCCCTAGAATAGTCAAAATAGAGCAATGAAAGAAAAGCTCAAAATACTTCAGTGTTTGCTGTGTTGTAATCCCATACTAGACAAGCATTCCCTTTGGATTTGGAAAATCAGTTTTGTATGAGTTGCACATTTGCAAGTCAATGGTAAAACAGTTTTCTCCTAAAGATGTTTTGAACATTTTGGTCGAAGAGCAGTCTGTAATTTAACCAATCAGTGAAACTTCTTTGGCTTTTTTCTCTTAGATTTCAGGGTTTATTTCTCCACATTTTCAAACCTTTTATGTGTATACAACTTCAGTGGCTTGCTTCTTTTGAAATGTCATTGGAGGGCTTGGTTGCTTTGTAGTATTTTTTAATTGTAGTATTTAATCTGTTTTGTCAAGGCACAAGATACACCCGGACAAAAGATGGTTAGTTTAACCTCACATAGTGTCAAATTGATGAAGTAACAGAGTTACTGCAGTGGTCATCATGCTACATTTGTAGGCTGTTCTTGTTCCCTCATACTGAGATTAGCAGAAGACACTTGAATAACTAATGTTCTGCCTCTAAAACATTGATATGTTACAGAAAAACGTTACTGTTTCTTAAGCTTTAATTCTTTCAGCCCGGAAGCAGTACAGCTGCTGCAGCTGGATGCTTCAAGTGCTTGGAGCTACTAATGCTGTAAGGAGCAATGAAACGGTATCTAAGGGAATTTGGGCTCCCTGTTTGAGGTCATGTTGTGGAAGAATCATATTGATAGTAATACTGAGTGGAAAATTTGGGCTAAAAATGTTTGACTGTAAACAGTAGAAATTCTAAAAGCTGCCAAAATGTCTCCTATATGCCTCTGAAAGATACAAGTTAAGGAGTCTGAGAAGTCATACTTAGGTGTTCTGCATATTTTTAGTCCTGAACATTGATTGACATCCATATAGTGTTAGGAGTTCTTTAAACAATGTGATTTTTGAGTTCATGTTCTCTGGGTTTGTCTCAGTGTGGAATGTGGCTCCTTCTGGGACAATAAAAGGATTCTTCACCTGAGAGTTGTTTTTAGTAAGGGTAATTCCAGCATTCTTGGTAGTTGTCATGGCAGATTAACATAAATAATAAAGCATTTAATTCTCTTGGAGTCATTCAGAAATACATAACCCTGCCAATTTACCTATATAATGACATAATAGGTATTAAAAAACTTTCTGTGTATCCTAACACCCCCCACCCCATCATCCTGGAAGAGATACAGTTTTAAAACTGCTTGTCAATTTGTGTGGTCACTACCTGCAGCGAATACCTAGTTTCTTCTTCTTGTACAAGATAAGTAAATTATATTTATAAATCAATTAGAAGAAAATATTGTAAAGGCATTTTTCCAAAATTTATTTCTGAAGTAATGATATAAGACTAGCTAAATAAAATACTTTTTTTTGATGTATTTAGTCTTCAGATACAGACTTGAGATGGTCTTTGGATAAGCAGCCTACAGAGAGTGCAGGAGGCATATATCAGTATGATAATTATGATGAAGTTGCTATGGATACAGACAGTGAAACTAACTCACCAGGTAAGACTCAGCTGCAGTTTTTTTATATGGTGATTGGTAAAAATAGGTAAAATGTAGGAAATAAGCCACTGTTCTAGAAAGAAAGTGTTTGTTTTGGGCTGTCTGTGTTACAGAACTAACATTTTAAGATGAGCTAATTGTTTTAATGCTGACTCTTTCTATCTCTGCTGTAGTGGTATTTTTAAGGTCTTCAGGGTATACTTTTTTTATTGCAGTACTGTAGGTTTTATGCTTATATATTCCCAATCACCTGTGCGGAAAGTGAGGGCCTCACGGTGTTGACTTGACAGACAGTAGCTTTGGAAAAAAAGGGCCTGAGGGTCCCAGTGGACATTGAGTGACATGTGTGGGTCAGCAGTGTGGTTTGGGGTGACACGTGAACTGTAGCCTGGGTTGTAGCCCTGTGACTGTTGGGGGTCAGTGGTTGGAGGGGGCTGTTAAACACTGAGGAGATTGCAGCTCCTGGTTTCACAGTAAGAGAGAGTGATATTTTAGAATGAGCCTAGCAAAGGACCTTTTTGACTAAGGGAAACTGTTTCAGGCCTGCTTTTCATAAAGTTCTTTGGGAGACTGGAGCACTTGGCTTACAGCAAGAGACTGAGAAAGCTGCATTTGTGTTAAGAAGACTAAGGAAGGCTTTTGCTCTTGTCTTCAACTACTTTGCAGGCAGTTACAGACAAGACAAAGCCAAACGTTTCCATCAAGTGTAACAGAAGAAGTAGCAACACTAAAATTGTAACAAGACAAATTCTGCTTAGATAGAAGATGGCCAAACGCTATAGCAGGTTTAAATGTTGTGGAATCTCCATCTTCAAGTATCTCTGGAACTCAGCAAGTCCCTTAGCAACCTGACTTTAGGGGCAGCCCTGCTTTGGGTGCCTGTACTGGGTCATATATCTTCCAGAAGTCTTTTCCAGCCTAGATAATTTATTGGCTCTTGAGTTTGAGGTGCATTTAAGGTAGTTGGGTTTCTGCATTCCATCTCAACATGTGGAGAGTTGAGAAAACTTCATTAAGCATACTGCTTGATTGGTTTCTTTTTTTTCCTCTTGCTTTTCATCTTCCACCCTTTTTTCTTTTTTTTTTTTTTCCTTTTTTTTCCCCTTTCTTGTCAGCCTTCCTTATACATTACTTTGTTAAAATACTACACCTGCTATTTTGTCTGTGGAAGCTGCACACATCTCTCTTGATAAAGCATCTCAATCTCTCATTTAATGTTTCAGAATTTATCAGCTGTGTTTTGGGTCTGCTTCTGTCTTAGTGCATGTTCTATTGTATTTTTGGTAGCCAGTAATGAGGCTACTGAGATACCTTGTTTTAGAAGGTAAATTCTTGCAAATTAAATCCGATATGAGGGCTGCATTTCCTTAGCAGTAGTGGTTGTCTGTACTTATATTTTGTGTGTAAAACAGAAAAAAGAAAATGTAACTACTCTTTTTAAAATACATGTGAAAAAAAATGCACTGTGCTGTCTGGTGTTACTTTTGAAATTAGTGTAGAGTAAAAACATTTGTCTCCTTCTGTTAGATTGAATCAGTTGAAGCACAAAGCATGAATTGTTGTTTAGTAAATACCTGTCAGATTTCTTACATTCGGTATTTTAATTACAGCTTCTTCCCCAGTGCAGCCTCCTTTCTTTGAGTGTCCAATAGGATATTTTCCACCTCCAGTACCACCAATTTCCTTGCCACTACCTCCTCCAATTCCAGTAAGTAACCTTGATAATGCTCATTTTGTATCTGATTTCTAATGCTGAAGCTAGGATTAAATTAGATTCCAGTTTTGATACAATTCTCTGTATAATGATTCCCTTGAACTGTTAGACTTGTGGTTGATTTTTAAAAACTCTTTATTTAGCAATGTTTTGGCTGATCCAGTTGTTGGTTAATGGAAGTTTTCCCTATTGAATTGAAATTCTCTTCATTGTTAGAGCTGTGCTTTTTCATACAGAAAGCAAAAATTGTCTGAAGCACATAAGGAAGAAGAATGAATTAGGACTGTTTGCATAAGGCAACTTACCTCTTATCTCTAGGCCACATTTGTAGGTAGATAAGCTTGTTCTTGTTGCCTAGAGGGGGGGAAAACCAAAAAGTATAGCTCATCAGTCCATCAAACTTTGTGCTTTTTGATTATGTTTTCTGTCTTCTCACCTAAGAATCCACATGGAAATGGAATTAGTGTGGGTTTTTTTCCACCACCATTTTTTTTCACTGAATGATTGGTACTCTTCATAGAAAAGCAATAGAAAGGTACCATTCCCTCTCATGACAGCTTCTGAATTTTTGACTAAGAGAAATTGTAATTTTGTTAGTCAAGACAGATTGATAAAACTGTTTAAAGATTGCTGGTCAACTGTATTTCTCTGGCTAGACTGTATCTGGTTCAGATTCTCATTTATATTTAGTTTGTATGTCTCCATAGCTTCCACTATCCAAATCTAACTATTGGTTCCATTAACCTCTGTGAGAAATTACTTAATGTTCAGTGGCAGCCTTTGACAGTGATGTGTAAATGTTAATTAAACTGGTACAGTTTAGGTTACTTTTAAACCATGAAATAATTTGGGTTTCAACCTGTGCTAAGTAATCATAAAGGAGTAGTAATTTGCACATTTCAAACCCTTGTTTTATGTTTTTTTTTCTCAGCCTGTACCGTCTTTGAGCCATCTTTACATGGAGGGTATTCCCTGTGTTTCTCTTGAGCCACCTCCACCTCTTCCTCCTCTTCCCCCTGAAGAGCCTGAACAGCCCCCAAAACCTCCATTTGCTGATGAGGAAGAGGAGGAGGAGATGCTCTTAAGAGAAGAGTTACTCAAGTCTCTAGCCAACAAGCGTGCTTTCAGAGCTGAGGTATGCTATTACAGTTTTTTGAATGTAAGCCTCTAGATGGCAATCTTGACCAAAGTTTCCATATGACCTTCTAAGTGAGGCTTACAGGGGTTTTATGCTGCATTTCTGGAGACTTTAAAAAAAAAAAATCAACAAGAGCCACCCTGGAATTGTAAATTGCATTTTGCCTGTTATTTCTGAAGCAATTTTGAAACTTCAGGGTACTGAAAATGGAGTGAGTTCGAGGGAGTGGGTATTTTCTGCCAGAAAGTATGTATTACTTTCAACTTAAAGTTACTTGTCTTTCTTTCTAACTGAATTTCAGCATTCTTGGACAAGGAGTTGGGAGAGGTTAACTGTTTTGGTTTTTTGTTATTTTGAGGGTTTCTTTTGGAGTGAGATGGTAAACTTGTGGTTTTGAAAGTATATGTTGGTTTTGATGTTATTTAAAGGTCTTTTGCAGCTGACCTGTGAATAACTGGCCTACTCTTGTGTGCCTTTTTGATACTACTGCAAAATTGCAACATTTGTCTAATACATTTGGATAGTCTGCCTAACTCACATTTTCAAGTTCCGAGACACATACGAAACGGTCTCGTTTATACTGTTGCTTTTTAAAGTAGGTATGTAGGGTGCGCATTTTTAAGACCATATTTTTATTTTATTTTTTAGGAAACATCAAGTAACAGTGGTCCACCTTCCCCTCCTGTTCCAGACAACTTGCAGTCTGTGCCAAGAAGCAATCTGTCTGCTGTCAGTATTAATACTGTGTCTCAGCCACGGGTGCAAAATACAAAGTTTGTTAGAGTACCAAGGCTTCCACGAGCAGTGATCACGGTAAGGCAATACTGGTGCTTCCTGCTAATAAGACTGAGTTGAAACTGAGCTCAGCTCATGTGAAGAGCACTTAGGTTTTCTAGTGATCCAGCACAGAAAAGTGAAGCTTCATTTAAGCATTTGAATTATTAGTGTCTTTGATAATCCATATGCTCTAATTATTAGTGGCTTTGACGATCCATATGCTCTTCTAGAAAGAATTTGACACTGGAACAAGAATTTATAACTGAAAAGAGCATCAGAATATGCCAGTTTGCAGAGAACTAAGAGATTATAAATATAGTTCAGTTGTTTTCTTGTCTAGACTAGCATAGACACTATTCAGCTGTGGGACAAGAGACATCGCAACTGTGTAGCAGAAAGATGAGGGAGTTGTGGTTTGTCTGTCACACCATTTCCAATGCAGATTTGATTGGTTGTTGCATCTCAGTTACTTTAAAAAATTTTTGGAAATGATAATTTTAATTGCAATTAAAATAATCAAGTATAGGAGTCAGATATTTGAGATTTGTATGCTCTGACCATGGAGCTGTAAATGTACTGCAGATACTTGGGAGTAGGTTGAAAACATTGGGGTACCCTTCCAGTTACAGTTACAGTATCAAGACTAGGTACAGTATTACTGTCTTGTGGAGATGCGCAAATGCTTATTTTTTTCTTAAAGTGTGGAATTGGTGTGTGTGATAACAAAAGGAATTAACCTTCTGATTCTCTTCTTGTAAGTCTGTCCTCAGTTACCACCTGTATGTCTAACTTTGTCTTCTTACTATAAAACTTTCTGCCTTGTTGCTGCAGCTTCCAAAACACAAGTCTGTTGTGGTTACCTTAAATGACTCAGATGACAGTGAGTCTGATGGAGAGCCCTCTAACTCAACGAGCAGTGTGTTTGGAGGACTAGAATCTATGATAAAAGAAGCGAGGAGGAATGTTGAGGTAAATGTTGTCAGCATTTTAATAGGTTTATTTTGTAACGATTTTTCTTTGTATATGGAATTTAAACTTTAGAATTTGGTCAAGAAATACTGAATTGTATCAGAAGGGGGTAAGAGTGAACATTACTCATGTCTGGACAATTACATTGGATTTGGATTGCACGAGCTAATCAAAATTTTTTGTTGAAGATGGCATCCTGAAGATAGAACTTGTAATATGATGCTTTGATTTTTTTCAATCAAAATTCAGTGCATCATTAAACAAAAAAGGACTGTCTTAAAAGATGCTATTAGCCTTGAACTGTCTCTTAAGTTTGTGCTGAAATTCCTCTTAAAAATACGTCTTGATGGCTGTATTTTAAACTAGTGTGACTGGTACTGACTTGAGTCTCATTGTAACAGGCATCAAAAATCAAAGCCCCTCCAAAATCAGAAAAAGAAAATGATCCAATGAGAACCCCAGAGGCTCTGCCAGAAGATAAGAAAATAGAATACAGACTTTTAAAAGAAGAGATTGCCAGGTACAACTTAGTTTAATTGTTAATGTAAAATATGTTTTATTTGTGGCTCTTTACTAGTCTACTTTTGCAACTTGAAGGAAAATCTGAGTTTGAAAACCTTGCTATCACCTTCAGGTTCCCCTCCCTGCTATGCTGTTTTTTGGTAAGACAGCACAGAGGTCTAAAGACAGTCCTTGGATTTGAACTGACTTTTACTAACTGATGGCAATTATGGAAAGTACTTTCTCTTCTAACTTGAAATCTTGTCCTGCTACTCTTTTCAAAGATTTAAAAACTCTTGTTTTTAAATTTTTAAGTACACATTGAAATGAGTGTTGAAGCTACTGAGCATCCTTGTTTTTAACATTTCTGTTTCAGTCGTGAGAAACAGCGCTTAATTAAGTCTGATCCAGTAAAGAACAATTCGTCCCCTGCAAATTCTGATGGTGAAGTTGATGGAATTGGGAGAATAGCAGTGGTGACAAAACAAGTCACAGAAGCAGAAGCAAAGCTGAAGAAAAACAGGTATGCATTTCACTGTCATAAGTCCTGTCGTGTTTCGTTTGCAGGATGAAGAGTAAATAATACTTTTAAATGTGTAGCATTTAAAATGTAGCAGATGATTGATTTCCTTTTGTCTTGAACCATCCAGCCTTTAAATCTATTGCTGTGCAAAAAGGATTGTGTTGTAGTGCCAGTGTGATGTTTGATAACTTTTAAGTTTGATTTGTCATGCTGTTTTCAGATGTGTTTATGTTCAGTGACTAGAATATGATTTGCGCTACCTAATAACTGAAATATGAAAAAATGAGTGTTCTTTTCACTACTGGTCCACTTTGAGGATAACATATTTTAGTGGGTTATGCCTGTTGTTTTTATATATATATATATATATAGAGGTATGTGTGTGTGTATATATATATTTATGTATATATCTGTATTTATAAATGAGTGTGTGCTTCTGCAGAATAGGTATGGTGTTTGAAGCTTTCCCTGTGTGGCTATTCTCCTGTGGCATGCCTCTTCCATGTTTCTCACCCTAATTTCAAGTTATGGTTGGAAGTATAAGTACTTTGCATCTGCTTCTCAGCTTCTTTTGCCACTTAATTATTTTTGTATGGTCTTGTGAACAAACTGGTTTGTGGTCAGTCATAAACTGGAGGACAGTCTTCCCTCCTCTCATTATCTACACCCATATTCCTAAATGTTTGTCTTGCTTCCTTTGCATGGCTTTTTGTATTTATCTACTCTATTGTCGTACCATAATATTATGGCTTGTAATCCATTAATGTGTATGTGCCCTAAGGTGAAACTGGGTTGTTACTTAACAGAAGGCAAGAACATGTGTGTTTTGGTCATCATTATATTAAAAAGAATATTTGCTTACCTTTCCCTGTACTTGTAACTAGAATGTTTTCATCTCCATTATACTTACTTGTTGAACTTGGGGTGCTGACACATGCTGTATATACTGACAGCATTTACTGTTTTATGGATGTTAGGACTATCTGGAGAGGCTTAATTTGTTGTCTGTTTATAAGTGAGGAGAGCTGTGTTCTTAAATAACTGGGGTTTGGAGGAGTAGCAGTAGCTCTAAGCAACTTATCTTTGGAAAAAATTTTTACTTTCCTTTTTCTACTTCTAGGATGCTGTTGATGAAAGATGAATCTGTCTTGAAAAATTTATTGCAACAACAGGCCAAGAAGAGAGAGAATGTTCGAATTGCTGAAAATAAAATTAACAAATTGGCTGAACAGCTACAAGCAACAGAGAAGATCTTGAATGCTAATAAGGCATTTCTCAAGAGGCTTCAGGAGCATGTAATTTGCACTCTGAAATGTTTCTGTTTCCTAGAGCTGGAAATCTTGAAATGGGATGCGTGATTTTTGGAGGCAGTAGGCTTTCTTTGAATTAATCATTAATTCCCATCTAGTTATATCTCATTAATTCAGTGTAATTATATTTTATTATCTGATCATATCTGTAAAGTTGCATCTTCCTGTAGTACATAGTTCTTATTTTTATTTTTTCAGATACATAAAGTTCAACAGCGAGTTACAGTAAAAAAAGCTCTGGCATTAAAATATGGAGAAGAACTTGCTCGAGCAAAAGCAGTAGCAAGCAAGGAAATTGGGAAACGAAAGCTAGAGCAAGATCATCTTGGTGTAAGTCAGCTTGCTTTTAAACCAAACTACCTGGAAAAGAGTATCAATTTGGATTAACAAAGTTAAAATGGAATTTCAGGAGAACATTTCAGAAATGATGTAGGGATTATTCCTATTGATTTTGTTTGTTTTTGAGAATTCAACAAAAAAGGCATTTATAATTTGAGAAAGAAAACTTCAAAGCCTACATTTCTGTGCTAGGTGAATTCCATTCATAGATAAATAATAAGAGGGGCATATGCCTGTTAGAGAAGGAAGGAAATACTTCACTGTCTGTATACGTCAATGATCTTTTTAAAACTGTCATGCAAAGTTGCTGCAGAGGGGATCTGATACTGTCATGAAAACAAAATATACAAAAAAAAGGCTAAAATATTTCTGTAAATTTTAGTGCTCCTACTCCCAACATCACTGTTCGTACTTGTTTTGTAGCTCACCTTTTAAGTGGGGCCAGAACTTCTGTTGAAGCCACATACATGATGCAGGGTAATTTTTATCGCAAAAGCTACAAATCTGCCAGTTGAATCGTTGCAGACTCTTTTGTGGTTTTTCTGCTGTTCGTTGAAATCTTCAGGCAGGAGTTTAAAATATGTTTATATAAACTCTGAATTAAATATTTTGCCTATGTCTTTACCTCCCGTTGATAGATCAGTAGATGAAAAAATGAAATAAAGGGAATTATTTTTTTTCAGCGAAGCAAAATGTTGAGATTGGAGACCTCCCCTGCATCAAGTCCAAAAAAGCCTTCAGCAGAATTGATTGCACTAGAGAAAAAACGACTGCAGCAACTAGAGTATGAATATGCTCTAAAGATTCAGAAGTTGAAGGAGGCCCGTGCCCTTCAAACAAAGGAACAATCAAGTACTACACCTCAAGTGGAAGAGGAATCTGAATTTGCAGTACCTCAGCCATCACTTCATGATCTTACACAGGACAAATTGACTTTGGACAGTGAAGAAAATTACTTTGATGATGAAGTTCTGTCTAATTCAAACAGAGAACGAAGGAGATCTTTCAGAGAATCTAATTCTTTTACTAAACCAAATCTTAAACACATGGACACTCCAAAACAAGAAACTATAAACAAACTTTCTAAAAAAGCTTCAGAGGAGCCTGAGCTGTTCCTTGGGTTGAATATTGATGAACTGAAAAAACTTTATGCTAAAGCTGACAGCTTGAAAGAACTGCTAATGAAAAGTACAGCCTTTATTGTGCCTAAGGAAGATCTGTTGTCTGGTCAGGTAAATGTTTTGCAACTAAACATGAAGCTTGTTTTATTAGGTGGTATTGCAATTGCTGGATATCTGTTTATCTATTTCCTAGGAAATTTCAGTGGACATGGATTTCTTTACATCACAAAGTAAACAGACTGAAGTGAAACCATTTCCATTTGGGCCATATCGTAGTCCTCTTCTACTATTTAAATCCTACAGGTATGAAGACTGTAGCAGCTCTTTGACTTAGGTGTATAGGTATTCTTGTTCAAATGTTCAGTGCTCTCCTTGATACCCAGGCATGTACAGAAAAACAAGTCATAGTGAAAACTTGACTGTCCCTAAACAATATTGTCTGGTTTAGGGAATCTGATGTTTTTTTTTCAGTCATTCTTTCTGGGACGCACAAGTCCCTTGGTTTTGTGCAATATGCTGCTTTTACATTGCATTGCGTGATGTTTGATACAACTAAACTAAAAACGTAATTAAGCATTGGAAAACAGGATTTTTGTATCCAGTATGAAGCATTGTAAATCCAAGAAGCATATTTCAATTATGCAGACTTTGAACTTGGCTAGCGTTTACATTGTCTTGAGTTGAAATTGGCTCAATCGTCTATTTCTGGATTCCTGCTCAGTGGAGAGAGGCATAACCACAGTGATTAATCTTGACTTCACTTTAACATCTGCAAGTGTAGTCAATTTGGCACATCTGTCTTTTGACTAAAGAGAACTGTGTTCCTACACATCAGATTTTAGAAAACAAAAGTCTGGAATTTACACTGGAGGAGTTGTGTCATGCCACGTGCTTCAGGTTTTTTATTGCTATGCTCTTAAGCAGAAGAAGATGGAGAATGCCATCTTTACAGGAGTATTCATTTTAACTTGTGGGTTATGACTTCAATTCCTGAAAAACCTAGAAATCCCAAAATTGATGTAGTCAAACTTTAGCTAAAGATTTAAAACAAGTGTTAGTCTGCTTGACTAAAACTGGCTTTGTTTGTTTATACATTCTAAGGCTGATACATGCTTTTTTTCCCCCCTGTTTCTCCAAGTTAACCTTTAACAGTTCTCTTTACACTTCTGTTTGATGTTGGTCTTATGCTGATTGGAGCAGGGGCTTTTCTATAAACTGCTGAAATGCACTTTCAGTAGTTTGCTTTCCATACTGGGTTTTTGCTACTCTACCCGTTTTCGTATTAATGAAGTTCTGCACCTAAAGGAGAAAAGAATGCTAGAGCAGAACTTAATTAGACTGAGAAGTACTCCTTTGTTCCCCTCCTCTCCCTCTTGTTTTTACTTTGCTTTTGGCTAGTAGTGGGGTTTTGGAAATAATGAGATATAATACAGAGAGTTTTTAATTACTTTGTTTAGAAAACTGTCTTGCCTTGTGTACTTTATTACAATAATTTGCTGTTTCATTTTAGGTTTAGTCCTTATTTTCGTACCAAGGAAAAGTTGTACCTCAGTTCAATAACGTATAGCAACATGATAGAGCCAAAACAGTGTTTCTGCCGCTTTGATTTAACAGGCACCTGTAATGATGATGATTGTCAGTGGTGAGTTCTTTTTAATTTTCTTGACTTAAACTCAACCTCTCTTCTTGATGTCTGAGTCTGAAATAACCATGGTTTTCTTTAAAACATTGGATATGTGATCCTACTCACAAGTTCTAGACAAGGTTATTTTTAATACCCTATTGTAGATACTTAGTTGGAAGAAAAACCCTTTTATCTAAGCCATGAAGAAAGAGGAGGCTCTTCAGATGTACATTTAGTAAAATAGTATGGCCTGGTAGAAAATATTTCACCATTTTCTAGTAATTCAAAAAGAACTGGTGTTATATAGCTTCAGCATAATTTCAACTCATTGTGGAACCTCACATAGTAGTTGATACTGTTAGGGACACTAGAGACGAAAAGTTGTATACCAAATACATGATTAAGTAAAAAAAAAAAATTGTAGTGTAATTCTAGTTTCCTGTGAAAATACTGGCTAAGTTTGTTTCTTTAAAGTCTGGTGTTAAATTGTATTAAAAAAATCATTTGTTTAACAGTGTCATGCAGTATACTTAAAAAGTGGATATGAATTGGTTAGGAATGAGCTCAATTTGGAAACTTCTAAGTACTGGAAAGATAGGGGTGAACTTTAGCTATTCTGAATGAGCTTTTAACTGTTGTCATCAAACCGTTGTTTTACTCTTTAAAATACAAAATTATGTCTAATTCTTAAAATTACCTTATTTGAACTGGAAAGTTCTAAATACTGTGGTTTTGTGTTATTGCAAAATGAGTGTGTAGACGTGTAATTTAAAGAGTAAGGCTGTAGTGAAATAATGGGGACTAGGATTAAGTTGCTTATGTATGCTTAAATTTAGGAAAGGCCTAGATGTATTTAACCAAATTTCAAAGCAAGTGTTAGTTTTTTCTGTGGGTATTTATGCTTCGCCCAAATGTGTCCTAAAACTTCCTTAAAAATTTGTTGCTATAATAAATGTATTAATTGCTTATTTATTTGTTTTAGGCAGCACATGAAAGATTGTACTTTTAGCCGTAAGCAGCTCTTTCAGGATATTCTGTCTTACAATTTAGAACTGATTGGCTGTTCAGAAAAAAGCACTGATGAGGAAATCGGCACTGCCACAGGTTAAGAGTCTTTTGTTCCTTTTGTATCTAAAGATTCATTTCTAAAGGGAATGGGTTTCACTAAAAGCTCTGGGTGCAAGGCCTTCGATGTGAAGCAATATATAAGATACAGCGGTATGAAGTTTCTTTGGTTATCCAGTTCAGTCCTTTGGTGTGTTACAAAAAGAAAACAAACACTGATCTGAGGAACATTTCACTCAAAAAACCCCAGCTATTGCTGGGATTCAGGGTGTTGGGGAGCAGTGAGCATGGAATCTTTACCTCTCTCTTTCCTCTGTTCTTTCTGTAACTATTGGACTGATCTGTTTCTGTGGAGCTGGAATTTTATAACAGTGCCTTTGCCATGAAGGCAAGTTGCCAAACAGAACTTCTTTTTTCATTTCTTTGTGCTAGTGTGTTAAACCACCGTACCTCTTAAAGCAGTCATATTTCATAAATTTAGTGTTGATTGGTTAAATTGCTGTGAAGTTACTTAACTATTTTCATCTATATGCTTACCTAAGCTACACTTGTTCTTGTTGCAGAAAAATATGTTGAAAAACTTTTTGGTATAAACCGAGATCGTATGTCAGTGGATCAGATGGCTGTTCTTCTGGCCAGCAATGTCAATGAGAGTAAAAGTCACAGTAAGTAACATGGTCGATTTAAATACAATATATATGAACTTTTAAAAATTATATAAGTATCTTGATGGTTTTCTAAACCAAGAATATTTTTTATTGTTGCTTAGTTTGTGTATCTCAGTATTATAAATTCTGATTATGGTAAATTAAAGGCAGCAGAATTTGTTTTAAGGCAATAATATAATCATTTTGGAGTTCCCTTTGTAGAATTATGCACTTAAGCACAATGAATTTTAATGAAGTAGTATTGGAATTTATACACTTCTGTTGAACTCACAGGATCTTTTTGTCTAAAATCTTTATTAGGGAAAGTATTTTACCCTTAAATACAGAAAAGTAAAAGAATTTCTACTACTATGTTTGTTTACAGCACCTCCACATACAACTTGGAAAGAGAAAAGGAAATGGAGACCAAAATACTGGAGAAAACCTCTGTTAGATAGTAGCAGCAGTGAAGAGGAACAGTTTGTTGGACCTATTAAATATGGTAATCTGGATGTGTGGCACCCTTTAAAAGAGTACTGGAGAAAATACCACCCACCTCTTTCTAACACTTGATTTTTAAAGTGGTTCTTGAGAAAAACTGTTTTTATTAGTTCCCTTGACTTTATATTTCCTGTATGCAAACCACATTTTGCATAAAATTTTGGGTAAAGGTTGACCTACACTGGTAATTCTATTAGAATTTTCCCTTCAACTGGGAATTAAGGTGGAATTTCTAACTGCCTGTTTTTAAAAGGAGCATAAGGAGCTATTTCCCTAGAATGCTTCAGCCTTGCCTATACACCATTAGGATTTCTAAAAATTTTTATTTTCCCTCAGCATCCCCGCCTTCTCCTTCCCCCAAACTTTAAATAATAAAACATCAGTGTTCTTAACATCTTATAAATTTGTACAGAGTTAATATTTGGTGTGAGGTCAGGAGTTAAAAAAAGCTGCTGTTAAGCAGCATTTGAGACTTGGAAGCTGCTAGAGCGGCAGTAACCTGACAATATTTCACATGTGACTCTTACAAATAGGATCTTTAGGATTTGTTAGCAAATCCTCAAAAAAGGGTTTTTTGAGACTCAGAACTGATAAATTTTTCTTTGTCAAATGTGTCTAGTTCCTAATGCTGCCTAATGAACTGCCTTAGTTGGTGTCTGTTGATCAAGGCAGCCTTTACTGCTGTTTATTTCCTTCCTTCACATTTGAAATATAACCAATTCTCTACAGGCAACACAGTTTGAAGGATGCTGGGATAATTCTATTCAGCCCTGATCAGTGGTTATATTTGAAATATATAAGTGCCACCTCTTGTCAGTTACAGGTCGCTTCTGTTTTGAAAAGGAAATTATTTTTTCTTTCTTTTATATTATTTACAGCGCATCCCACAGAACATAAAAAAAGAGTTCCAGTGCTTGATGGTGTGGTGACTCCAGATGATGTCCGGTATTTTACAAGTGAGACTGATGACATTTCCAACTTGGAAGCAAGTGTCCAAGAAAACCCCTGTGATGTACAGCTTTGGATTAAACTTGCGTATAAATACTTGAATCAAAATGAAGGGTATGTCTACTAAGTTTTAGACACTTGCTACATTTACCCATGCTGCTATGATCAAGTTTCCTATTTGATGTTAAAGAACTTTCTTTAACAATGCCACAAATAATTTATTACTTAAAAGCAGGTTAAAAAATAGATTAGATTATATTTCCCGCTGTATTTAGTATAGTATATGAGCATAAATTACACTGATGGCTTATCTTTGGTAGGTTCTGATTTAGAACGGAAGTTGATGGAAAAAGTTTCTCTTAGCTTCTCTTCCTTAAAATTATACTACCAGGTACTGTATTACTGTTGGCAGTCAGATGATTTCAAATAGGAATTCTGTCATGATGATTTCATCCATTATGGCAATTGACTTCAGTTTTAATAGTGAGGTATGTTTAAGCAACTGCAGCAGGCAGCGAGGGGAGGTGGAGAGGAGCAGCCGTACTTTAAAAGCCTTGTTTAAACTGTGGGTAAGGGAAAACGTAGCAAAAGATCAGTTTAGCTGTATCAGTAGGTGCCTGAACAATAGAAGGGGTAGAGCTGGAAAGGCCAGTAGTCAAAGTATTACAAGCAAGTGGCAGCATGAGAAGAGCATGCCTTCTAAATGTAAGTGTGCTTGGTGAAACAACCAAGAAAAGAAGGGAGAAAACCTAGTGGAAGATACTAATTGTTTTCTTAAAACAGCCACCTTTCCCATTCGCACCTTCCTCAGTACTCTGAAGAAATTTGACTGCTGTAGTAGGTGAAAGTAGTGATAGAAGGAATTGGGAAAGCTTCAGGCTTATATGCATGGTTAGCTGTGTTAGGGGGTTTTTGAGACTTGTGTTTTTCTTCTCATAAATGTCTATGCAAAATAATTTCTAAAGATGCTTTCAGAATAAATGGCACCTCAGAAGCATTGTGTGTTTTTATGCAAGATGCATTTATGAATTAAAGCTCAGCTCTGTGGTTTGCAGTATAGTCAGTTATTTCAGCTAATCTTGCATTACTTAGTGGGTATTATCTCATGATTCGTTGTCTCAAAAAATAAAATTTTTTTAATGTCTTAGAGACAGAGAACTTGTATGATATGCTGAAATAAAGGCTTATATTTAATGACTGTAATAAGTAAATATTTAACAAAAATACCACTTACTTTACTATACTGTTAAAATCTCTGCTTAAGTTCTTAAGCCTTTATATCCTTGTAACTTGAGAATTTTGCTTACTGATGAATCTTACACATTTTAAATTAATTTGGACTCTTTTATTTGAATTGGAAATCTTCATAGAATACTTATTTCCATGCACTATAATAACTGCACCTGATAACCTCTGAAGGCTGAAAACTTGCTGAAGCTTTGAAACCTCGATAGTGAAGGACAACATGTGTAAAAAAGATGACATACTGTGTGTGACTTCCATTCTAATTAAAAGCATCCATTTTCACATTTGATATTGTGTAAGCCATAATACCAACACAGTTGATGTGAGTGCTTTTTTATATTTTTGATTTTTACAGCTCATCTTCTGAGTGTTTAGATTCTACTTTAAATGTTTTGGCTCGAGCCCTTGAGAACAACAAAGAAAATCCTGAAATTTGGTGTCATTACCTCAGACTTTTCTCAAAAAGAGGAACCAAGGAGGAGATACAGGAAATGTGTGAAACAGCGGTGGAATATGCTCCTTCTTATCAAATCTGGTGGACAGTAAGTAAAAATTTCAAAGTATATATGAAATGATCTTGTAAATGTGTGTTTTCTACTGTATAAAGTCAGTACGTATGACAGGGAAAGTGTGAAATGAAAAGCACCATAGCTTTTTGAAAACTCAGAAGTTGAAAATGAAGTGATGCAGGTTCTTGTAGGTTATTTGTAGAAATCATCACTTTTCCTCAGGTAATAAAAGTTATTTAAAGTCAAGATGTTACATTGCTTTCAAAATTCAGCTCTTTGTTCTTCTGTATATTAAAAGTTGCATCTTCTGAAGTTTAATATGAAAATTTGGTGTGAGGGAGGTAAACAGTTCATAAGATAGCAGAAAGTACTATTCAAAGTTTGTGATCTGTGTGATGTTTAGACTTTAACCTAGAAGCTTACTTGTATTACGATTGTTGTTATTATTATGATTCTTTTCTTTCTAGTTTTTGAATTTGGAGAATTCCTTTGATGGAAAAGACTATGTGTGTGGGAGGATGCTACAGTTCCTAATGGAAGTGACAGGGGGAGCAGAAAATCCAAATCTTGTGTCCTTTCAGCTGCTGGAGACTCTCCTCTACAGGGTTCATTTAAGCTTGTTTACAGGAAGACATCAGAATGCTCTTGTTCTGCTGCAGGTACTTCCAAGTTACCACCCTGGGAGTGTCTTCGTAGCTTCACCTTTTTAATGACTGTGACTGTGATCATTTGAATTTTAGAGGAGCTGTGCCTTCCATTAGGAGAATTTTCAATGAATGGAGGCTTCTATTTTGAGCTATGATGCCATTGAAAAATCTGGATTTACTTTTGGGGGTTTTGTTGTCTATTTTTTTTTGTTTGTGTAGCTGGTAGCCTAGACTACTATGTCTCAAAATAATTCCCATGAAAATGCTTTGTTTTTTGTTTTCTAGTAAGCCATAGATCAGTTTTTTGCAGTGAAGGGCCTGTGAGTAATGTATTGCCTCAGGTATTCAAAATTGCTACGGAAATTATCAAACCAGTAGTTCTTGGGAAAGAACATACTAGTTATCTAACAGTATTGCCCTGCTTTCAAATCTGGAGGTTGTTAAATCAGATTTTATTGCTCCTATGAACTCCAAAGTCATTGAGTTCTCTCAGGCTGAAACTATGAGTGTAGAAATAATTTAGGTGACTGTTAACTGTTGTGTAGATGATAAAAGTGGTATGTGTCTGAGGGTGAGAAATGGACATCATACTCGCCCCAAGTGGGAGCTTGCTGTGTCCTTTCAGTCGCATGTTGCTTTGTTCATACCAGCAGGTGCTGCCTGTTGTTTGCTGCAGCCTGACACTGTCTTCAGCGTTTGAGGCCCTCACACTTTTGGTCCTGCTCCAGTTGGAGTGGGAAAGTGCAATGCTGTGCTGGCTTTCCCCAAATGTACTGAGAAATGTAACTCTGAATTAATAAAAAGGACTGAGGGAGAAAAAACTGTGTCAAATTGACATGGAAATCCAGTATATATGGGAGAATAGCACTGGTTAGTTTCCCTTATATTTCTGCAAAGCATCATTACAAAGCCAAACCATTTTTACTCTAAATTGACCTGAAATGTGTAGTTGAAAAGAATGTCTTAGCAAGAGATTATTTAATCATAGTTCAGAGAAAATAATTTCTAAGTAACTGCTACTTCAGAGTAAATAGCAGTGTGTACTGGAAAACTTGAAAGCAATTTTTTGAAGTATTTTGTGGAGTGAATCAGTGAAGTGTTTTTGAAACACCTACTTCAGGGTGGGTGTCCTGCTGAATTTTGCCTAAATTGCAAGTATGTTAATTTCCTTGAAAATGCATTCTTTGATCATTCTGGGTTTGTCCAGAAAAATGTTGGCGCATCACTAGTCATGAGGTTCTGTTGCTTTTTAGGAGGAATTGTGCTTAGACTTTATTTAATTGTGTTCTCTAATTATTTTATTTGGGGTCTGCTAGTTTAACTGGTCTATTCTGTCTTTGCATATGACTTGTAGAAAAATTTGCAGAAGTATCCTTGTTCTCAGTAAGGTTTCCAAAACATTTTTTTAAATGTTGTGTCTAGAGATTGTGGTACTTTCAGTAGACTTGAATAGCTGTAGATTAGTAGTTTTATAACTAGAATTCAATAAATCAAAGCACTAAGCCAAACAAACAACCCCAAACACACATAAGCTAGTAGGATATAGTAAGTTGAATCTAGGTTGTAGATGAGTTGTATCTAGAGCTACTGTATTACTTCTATGGAACTGGAAGTAATAGAACAAAGCAGGAAAATGGAACACATGCTGGGAGATGCATCTTTTCAAAGTGTCTTTCCACTTTTTGCAATAACAATCTTCTACGGTTTTTCTGAACCTGTTACTAGAAACTGCATAATTTAAATAGACGTGCATTCACAAAAGCTGAATATGATCCTGATTTACATAGAGAATTAGTACCTGTCTTTTCTATGGAAAAGATTTGAGAATATTAAAATATTCCTGTTTTTTTTTCTCATTCTTAAGTCTTAAAGACTTTGTGGTTGAAATGTAATGCATTTCTTTTAACCTTTACAGAATGCTTTAAAATCAGCAAATGAAAAGATAATATCAGAACACCTTACTGCAAGTGACCGTTGCTTGGCTTGGCTTGCTTACATACATCTAATTGAATTTGGTGTTCTCCCAGTCAAGTTCTATGATCCAGCTAATGTGAGTCCTTCAAGGATTGTGCACAAAGAGCCATTTTTAATACCATGGCAGACAGTTCAAGATGTGAGGACTGATCCTGATACACTGTTAGCTATGTTTGAAGGTAAGATTAAGGAGGTAAATGTTTAATACATTCTTCACGTGTTGTGAATCAAGAAGTACTATTCAACTTCTGGAATTTCAAGGCAGTGCAGCATTGCTGATGACTGTGTTAAGCCATTGGATTAATCCAGTGAATATTTCATTTTGATTTGAACAGAATAGTAAAATTGTTCTTGGGTGTTTAACAAACACACTGAGTTTTTCGTCTGTGGTTCCAAGCCACAGGTTTATCTTGACAGAATGTGATACTTCAGAGAAAAAGACCAGTCAGTGGCTTGTGATAGTACGGCATTGCTAGTTTTCTTGGGCTTATACAAGCATAAAGCCAAGCTTTGGTTGTCATTCTTTCTTACCTTTTCTCCCCTCAGTAGGATGTGTTTATTGGAAAGTTACTTTCTTGGAATATTAGTGTATTTCCTTAAAAGAGGCAGAACAATGCATGTGTTTATCTTAATTCCCAGTTTAAGTAAATGGAATAAATTTTTTAAAACGGAAAATGAAGATATTAGAAGAAATTGAGTTTTTAACATGTTCTAGTGCTGCCAGAGGTAGACTTCATAGTAGCAGGTGAATGCTGTTACTTATAAATGTCAGTATTTTAGTGTCTTAGCCAGCAGCAGTATTGAGTTGCCACTGAGAATATATCTATGCTGCCAGTGGTAGTGCAGTGTTGAAATACTCAAGGACCAATGGAGTAGCCCAGCTGTGTGAGTGGAGGCAGTCTAGCTATGATAATGGGTGTTTGTTCATTGTTGGACAACTTTTTATTGTGCTAAGGAGAAAAAATAATATCCTATATTAGCTTTTGTCTCAATAGCTTTCAGCAGCTACACTGGGAATCCTGGAACATGATTTTAAGTTTAGGGAAATGCTTCTATCTGTAATGCTGATTTAATGTTTCATTGGTAGGATGTTTCCTGTTTTTAAAATTAGTAAGAGATGAAACTGAAAAGTTTTGTCTTTGTATCGTGGTGATAAGTGTAAAGAAGAGCTTTTCTAAAGATGATCGTCTATTTCTAATAATTTGCAAAAGCAGTGCTCTCAGAAATATCTTTTCACTCATATATTTTCCTTATGTTAAAGGAGACGTTTTATTATGTTAAGGTTTCACATAACTTTGACACTGCTTGAGGTGTAAAAGTTTATGTTTTTACCTTTGTTTTGAAGATGCAGTCAAAACATGTACTGATGAAAGCCTTGAGGCTGACAAAAGAATAGCTGTCTGCTTTCCACTCTACAGAAACATGATAGCTTTGCTGAAGCTTCTTGAAAGGTAAGTTGTTTCAAGACATTAACTGGAGTACTTGACGCTTTTTGTTTTATGGTTTTGGCTTTTGTTTTGGCTTTTGTTTTGGCTTTTGTTTTCTTACCTTTTTTTTTTTTTAAGGTGGGAGTCTGCTGCAGAACTTTGTAGATCTTTATTGGAGCTCTGCCCTAACAACTGTCAGCTCTTGGAGAGTTTGGCCACTGTGTATTTGCAGATGGAACAGAGTGATAGTGCCCACAAGTTGTGGATTGGAGCTTTTGAGAAGAATCCTCAGAATGCAGAAATTTTTTATCAGTTGTGTAAATTTCTTGTTTCACAGGTAATACTCCACTTCAAAACTTATTTGTTGGTCTGCTAGTTCTACAAAGTTTGGGGTTCGTGTGTTGTTTGAAAATATGCTTATCAAATAGATTTCACTAAATGATATTTTTGTAATGTCTAGTACTCCTTTATATAAATGGCAAAAGTATATATATAATATATAATATGTATAATCTTTATATAATTGGCAAGATAAGTGACAGGATAAAAGATAATATTAGAAATTACATAAAATCATAAATTTATAGTTTGGGTTGTTCTAATTCAGTGTTAATATCCTTAAGCAAGAATAACAGAAAGTAAAAGTACACCCTGTAATAATTTTTCAGCTTCTTTCTACTGCTGACTGACCCATTTAAACTTCATGCTTGAGAGAATGAACACAATGTAGCATTGCAGAGATAGGCACACTACTTATTATTTATTTTGCTTAAATTATTCTTAACCATATTCAGGTTGTTTTTGTTTTTTTTTTTAATAAAAAAAACAAACCCCAAACAACAAAACAGGAGAGGTCAAGCAGTATTCTTCCACTGTTGCAAGATTTCGTGGCAGCTTTCTTTGAGAATACATGCCAAGAGCATGGTCCCATGGATCTCTTAAGGTACATTTAGAATCATTTTTTCATTTAAATTTTGGCAATATTGGCATTTTCTTGAATAATATGATAGTCTAGAACTTTTAAACTCTATTTTTTAGCATGGCATGTTTTGCCAAAACTTCAGTGAATGATGATTTGGTGTAAGGTTTACACTTCATTTTGCATAGACACTAATTTGTTAAACCATGATCATCTAAAGATAAAACAGCAAGCAAATTTTATGTCTGGATTTGGGCAATGAAAATCAATCATACAAATGCTAAAGTTGGTTTTGTTTATTCTTTTCCCCCTAAAGCTAGGAGCGTAAAATTGCCTGTTTAGGCACTTGTAAAAGACCTCAGTCAAGAAGTCCAACATTTTATGAAATCAGATTATTATTGATGAAAAGATACTGGTTTCATATATAGACTGATTATTTTCCACTTGAATTTTAGCACTTAATTGAAAGATAGAAGTTTTGAAATTTTCAAGTTCCCTAATGGTCAAAATAGATGCCTCAGGAGGTCTCCAAAGCAAAAACTTTCTGTGCTAAAGCTCATTCAGATGAGCTTTTGAAATGTTTTTATCTCCTAAGTTAGGTGTTAGATTTTATCCTTGCTTACATTTATTTGCGTACTTGATGTATTTTATGGAGGGAGGGGGAAGTCTGTCATGTAAGGCAATATTTAACTTTGTACATGAGAGAGTAAGTACCTTCTATATTAATTGGTTCTATATTTCTGTGTAATGCTTTCTTTACAGATTTTATATGAATAGAATTAAACTAAAATCTAGGAAAAGTGCATGTTTTTTAGTTTTTTCATTAAACTGGGCTTTGTAACTAACTGTTACATCTAAATAGGACTTTTCCACACAAAAGGATATTCTTGTTTACTACTCCTTTTTTTCTCCTGTAGATATCTCTTGAATTTTCCAATGCCAATTGAATTTACATCCCCTCTCTATAAAGAACATCTTACAGATGATGTTGTTAACCAGCAAATCCCATATCTGTGGCAGATCTACTGGTGAGATTTTTCTAAGGAATTTCTGAGAAGCAGCTGTTGCATCTGAGTAAATTGCATTTTCAAAAGCAGAGTATTTGTTACTTACCTGAAGGTGTATCACGGGTTCTCTCAATAAATGATTGGTCGGTCCTTAGAGAACCTACTGGCCTGCTGCACAATGGAGATAATTTTATGAAACTGAGTTGTGTGCCAACTTAAATTTTCCACTTGAGAAATCTTCTAGAAGTTCTGACCTATGGGAATGGTAATAGGTGTACTCGTCTCAAAATGATTTTTTTTGTTTATTTTACTTTTGTTTTACGTTGCTGCTGCTAGTAGTGCTCTTCTTTCACTTGGCTTTCAGTTTTCTCCCTTTTATTTTGCAATAGTTTTACTTTACAAAAGTTTCCATTCTGTTTAGTCATCATCTTCCCAGCTCCTTGATTCATTCTTTCAGCAGTTCATGGAGAAGCTCCACAACAAAGTAATGAAGGAGGGTGGCCTGTTTCTCTGGAAGAGGTTGTAAAGGAACATACCTTTGTCATGTATACACAAGCTTTTTTTATTTTTTTCTTCCATCATTCCTTTTGATAGCAGCAGTATACAGGATGGCCAGACACCATAGCATTAGCCATCTGTAACTTACACTAGTTACTTAACTGTGGTTACTGAGGTGCTGGCTTAGGCTGTTTAAGAAGTTTACCACCTCATGGTCCGGGTTTGTCAGTCTTCACAAGTAGCTGTTTGGCTTTTCAGATAAGTAAAGATGATATTGCTTCACATACTGAGTGAGGGCTCCTCAGAAATTCTTCAGCACTGTTGCTTATGGTTTTTAATTGCTGGACAACTTACAGGTAAAATGTATGGCTTTCAAGAAAATCTAATCTAAACATTTTATACAGGTCTTATGTGTTTTTTCTCTTTTTTTTTGTGGGTTTTTTTTTGGTTTTTTTTTGTTTTTTTCCGGGTTTTTTTTGTTTGTTTTTTTGGGTTTTGTTTGTTTTTTTTTTTTTTTTTTGGTTTGGAATTTTTTTTCTTTGTCTATTAATACCAACTTAATTTTTTTCTTTTTTTTGTCTTTNTTTTTTTTTTTTTTTTTTTTTTTTTTTTTTTTTTTTTTTTTTTTTTTTTTTTTTTTTTTTTTTTTTTTTTTTTTTTTTTTTTTTTTTTTTTATAAAATACCTCTTAATGTGCTCAGTTTTGGGTTTGGCACTTAGACAGTAGAAGTATTGTTCCTAAGACACTTGAGGTCACTATTTATTCATAAGGTACCCTGACTTAAGTTCAGATTCTCCTGTATTTTAGCACCTGCTTCTAAGAGGGAAAATAAGTGTTCTTGAAATAAGTGCCTAAATTACTCTCAGAGCTAATAATCGAGTGCTTCTCTGAGTTTTGTTACTGTTTTGAGTAAGTGCGTAGGTACCTGGGCCTGTGTATCTATCTGTATTTCCTTTCTTCAGGTGTGGAGAACAAAAGACATAAAAGTTCAGTTTCACCAACTGAAAATAGATTGAAATCAACAAAGCCTGAAAGCTCTTGTAACAGTGTTTTTCTTGGAAAGATCATAATTGTGTGTGCATACATATGTATATGTACACAAATACGTACACATGCGGTATATTAGAGCAGCAAGGTGATTTATGTCATAATTCCTGGGGACAGCAGGAGTAGAATCAGGCATTGATTATGTGACTCCAGTCAGAAGGGTTCTGTAGCAAGGTCATCCCTATCTTACTTTATATTTCTGTATTCTCCTGAATGAGGTGGTTAGATTTTCTTTTTTGTTTTTCCCCTCTTTACTTACTGAAAGTCTTATTTTTTTTTTTGCTGTTACTTTATGCTTTGAAATACGGGTGTTTTGCCATGTCATGATCTAAGAATGTGTTTACTCTTGTCTCTGAGGTCTTGTATGTTGGTCTAACTGTATGGTTCTCTGAGAAACTTGGACAAAACTAAGGCAAGGGGTTTTGACCATTCCTTGTCAGGTTTTTTTTTTCTCTCTGACACAATCAGTATGTTTCTACCCCAGATTGTGGTAATACTTGTTTCAGGATACTAATTTTGTTGCCAGAGACTGATACTATTTCTCAAGTGGTTTTAATCTTACTTTGAAACTTATTGTTCTTGGGCTTTCCAAACAGAAACTCAAGACTTGTCTCCATTCTGTAGCAGTTAGAGCATTCCTATTAGAAGGATTAGTAAAGGTTGCTTTACAAGAGTAGAAGACAATTCATAATATTTAATTTGTTTCTAAGAGTTGCATTTTAAACTTCATGGTTGCTTTATTATTCCTTGTTACCTGTTTTTGAGACTTACCCATGCTAGTAAATTGACTGGTAAATTAGTCCATGATACTGTTAAGCTGAAATCACCATTTTTTCTTGCATCTAAGAATGGAAAATTCTTAATTGTGTCATACTCTTCATGTGTAATTACATATATTGTTTATGTCATACAACAGTTTTTATCTTTTATGTAAACAGTTTGTGCCAGTCTCTTCATGCAAGTGTTGGTGAAGCACTGGATGCTTATGAAGCAGCTCTGGGGGCAGTGATGCAGCAGGAAACTGTTCAGAACATTTGGTTGGAGTAAGTCCTTAAGGAAAGGAAGTTATTTAATCACCACTATTAAGTGAAGGCCACCAGAACCATCCTTTTTCTTTTCTTTTTTTTTTTTCCTTCCAGTTACCTTGTTTTTCTCAATAGCAAAGTTGTTGAATCCACCAACAAAGTTCAAGAATTCAAGCTTTTTACTGATCTAGTGAACAGATGTCTGGTGACAGTCCCCACACGATACCCAATTCCGTTTAGTACTGCTGATTATTGGACCAATTATGAGTTTCATAATAAGGTAAAGATGTGTCTGTGGGCGTTTTAATTAAACAAAGAGGCTGATGACCTGTTAGCAGGTGCCTGTAATATATTTGTTCAGGTACAGCACTAGTCTATGAATACTGAGTGCTAGAAAAAGAAAGAAGTGTCTGAGTATAATAGTGTTTTGAGTAGAAGAGTATTTAGCAGTGACCTTTTCAAATAATGGTCATGTAATTCAAAGAGAAAACTTCATGGCATGTTAATGATAAATGATTTTATTTTTTTTATAGAGAAAATGTGTGAGGGAGGGAAGATATGGTTAAGCAAGAGGGGTCTGCAGAGTTGTACCACTGGCAGATGGAAACAGTTTTGATCATAGAAATTACAATGGTTGATAAACAGAAGGAATAAAGTAGGAGGAAAAAGTTGAGCACTTGTACAGACAGAATAAAGCTTATAGAAATCCTGGATCCCATTTTGCTAACAAGCAGTGCATTTATGTTAATGCACTAAATGCAGGCTAGAAGGACTAAAATATGTGGTGCTAGCAACTTGACACTAACTTTATATTATACAAATTGATTTCTGTACCCCTGAGGGATAAGGTTTGGAGGTGGCAACTCATTTTAGTCATAGTGTTCAGATTTTGTCATACCATTATTATTAGCAAAATAAGAGCTGTAAAATGGATTAATGTTTATAATTCAAATTCTACAGGTAATTCTTTTTTATTTGAGCTGCATTCCAAAATCTCAGCATTCCAAAACCTTGGAACGGTTTTGTTCTACCATGCCTACTAATCCTGGACTTGCACTGAGGTATGTAAAAATACTTTGAATCAAGGCAGACAGTTAACATAACTATTGTTTTTTGTGCAAGACATGCATGATTTGCTTTCTACTACAAAAGTAAAACTACTCCTCTATCACTGCATGCTGCTTGAGGCATACTGTGCCTTCTGACATCATCTCAATCTTAGATTTGACAACATTCTGTTCTATCTACAGACCGGTTATAATTATACAGGAATTAACTCTGCGTTGTACATGATGATTACAAATGGTCAAAATTTCAAGTGGGTAGAGAAATATCATGTATTAAAATCTTGTTGTTACTTGATGATCTCTTACAAGTATAGTTCTAGCATTAAACAAATAAAAATGGTTACACCACTCTATAACAGTGCTACCTTAAGGCTTGACATTTATTTAGCAATGATAAATCATAATTTTTGAATAACCTGATGGGAACCAACCAGTTAATGTAAGCATCGCACTGACTCTTACTTGAGCAATATTTCAAAACGTGCTCTTTCAGGATTAGAGTCTGTGTTTTACTGTGTTCAGGTGCAGTGAATGCATGACTATTTGAGTAATATTGAAAAGTTCTGAAACACTGTTCATCATCAACAGTGATCCCAAAGAACTCAAAGCAAGGCTTGAAAATGAGTGTGTGTGGTTGTGGGCATGGGGAGAGTGTGGCACACGTGGTTTTGGCACGTGAAGTTGAATGGCTTCGTTTTAAACCAAGTTGCGATTCTGTCTAGATGGAACTTGCAGCTCCCTTAGACAATGTTGATACTGCATGAAATGGGTGAGCAGAACTGACTGAACAGTATCTCTAGCCACATGACTATAAAACTAATTTGTCTCCTTTCATATGTGCAGCTACCTTGTGCATGCTGAAAGTGGATGTGTAATCCACTTGTAATATGCCAAGATCATGTTTTCTCTCTGATTTCACACTTAGTTATTCTCTGAAAGTGTATCTTAACTTGTTTTGTTTTGTTCTTGAGAGCATGACCAGTCCATATCGTATATGGTGGCTTGGGCTTTTTCCTACTTGCAACTCTTGACTCAGATTAGGTGTAATATATTTTGTGTTTGTATCTTTGGATAGCTTTTCTGTTCCAAGTGATTAGAGCAGTGTTCCTTTCTCACGAATGCCTTTTACAGACTGCTTCTGCGATACTGGGAGGAGAGCAATGTTCAGATTCTGAAACTACAAGCCAAGATGTTTACATATAATATCCCAACATGCCTGGCCATCTGGAAAATGTAATGCAACAGTCATACATCTGTTTTCATAGATATTGCTTTTGTTTGTAAGGTTTACTTCACAAAGGTAAATCTGAAATGTCCTTCCGGTTGGGCTTGTACTGGAAGCTTCTCTTTCATTAGCTTATTATTTAGAGAGTAACTGTTTGTTACAACAGACAGAGATACTGTCACTTCTTTAGAGTGAAAAATGAAATTTCCCACTTGGGGAAACTTAAGTGAATGGTTATTATGCAGATAAATATGAATAATGTATTTGTAAGTTGCCTTTTTAAATTCACCTATTGACTTCTGTCTCCCCCTCTCTACCCCTCCCCTTTATATATCACAATAGCAGTATTCTCCATTATCCAGTGATGCTGAACTGATCTTTTTCTTCAGTGTTTGTTCATAATGGGGAACCACTGAAATGTCTTGCTCATGTAAGGTTGTTTTTAAAAAATGGCTATTTTTATCTTTTCACAATAGATTAACCTCATTGGAAGTTAGTTTCTTCTCAAGGAATTAGTAATTCCATTCCACAGTCAGAATTCTGCCACTAATGGCATTTAAAATAATTCAAGAATAAATGTTTTTATATATTTCTTTTCCTCAGAGCCATTGCTGCCGAATGCTTTCTAATGGGACAAAGAGAAGTAAGTCAACACAGTATTAAAATGAGTAATTATGAAATTCTGTAAAACTTATCATACCTTGGCTTTATCTGAAGCAATGGTCATCTCATAAATCCAAGATTTCTAGTTAGTTGAAATACTCTTGTTTATAAACACCAAAACATTTGCCTCAAGTGTGAGAAACGTCTTTGACAATCGTGGTAGAATGGACTAATATATGAGTACTTGCGTATACCCTTTCTTTGTATCTTTCCTGTGCTGGGAAGTCTGTATCCTTCTCCCATTTTATTTTTTTACTTGGAGAAGACTGTTGTATTTTAAGTTCTAGCAGCGGGAAGCAAGACTTGTGCTGGAAGATGCTAATGACTATCTTTACAAGTGGACAAGAGGGCTGGGGAGGAGCTTTTTGCAAGGGCATGTGGTACTAGGACAAGAGGGAATAGCTTCAAACTGCCAGAGAGGAGGTTTAGATTGGATATTAGGAAATTAACTTCACTGTGAGGGTGGTGAGACACAAACAGGTTGCCCAGAGAAGTTGTAGATCACTTCCAGCATTTCTAGGAAGGTTGATGAGGTTTCTAGGCCAGACTGGGTGGGGTTTTGAGCGACCTGCTCTAGTCTAGTGGAAGATGTCTCTGCCCATGACAAGGGGTTTGTTAACTAGATCATCTGTGAGGTCCCTTCCAACACAAACCATTCTTTGGTTCTGTGAAGTAGTTGGAAGTGTGGGTCTGCCGAACCCATGTATGTAAGGAGTTTGTATAATACCTGAGCACACAAAAGAGACCAGCTCCTTTTTCCCAAAAATAACAGGTTTTCTCATTAGTTACCTACGGTAGGGAAATATCACTGCATATACAAACACAGAAGTGGTTTTTGGGCACAGGAGCTTAATCACTTTCCAGACAGAATGATCTTCCTGGTATTGTTGCTATCACCTCCAAAGTACTCTTCCACCTGTGGAAAGATGCTGTGTATTTGGGGGTGGGGGTTGTCATGAGGTCCTGGATTTGTGACTCATCACCTGCTTGTGGTATTTGTGCTACTTCTCTGCTGTATCTGGTTTTGTGTCATTTTTATTGTTCTTAGCATCCTTCTTTTTTGTCAGTGGTCTTTCTTCTGAATCAATATTAAACCTTTAACTGATCCATAAAGGGTAGCATGGCTATTCTTAGATTCACATATGAAATGTTCTCTTTCCTTTTTTATGATCTCCTACAATATTTAAAAAAGAATGTCCCCTAAGCAGAATTATTTGGCGTGTTAGATCAAATAGCTCAAAGTCAAGAGATATCAAAGGCTTGGTTGCCTATTCAACCTTAATTCTGTCTCTGTGTCAGTGGTTTGGTGTAATCTGTAATTAGTCACAGATCCCTGCTTCAGTCATTGTATTAGATGGACTACATCTTAAGACACTGCCTATAGTAAGGCTGGTGACTGAAAAGAACCCTGGTTTGTTTGGTTAGAAAAATATACATCAAATGCATAAAAAAGAGGGCCGTTAAAGAAAATGAGCCAATTAAAATGAAGGCATATGTGAAACATTGTAGCTGGATTACACCCAGAAGAAATCTTGTGGTTTTCTTCTGCATCACCTCACTAATTATGCGGTATGTGGTAAAATCACTTAAGTAGGCACGGTGCAGTTGGGTTTTTGTGGAGGTCTTGGTTTGGGATGTAGTGAGCACTTAAAACTGTTTACACAAATCAGTGATTGTTCCAGATTACTGGATTTTCCAGTAAACAAGTAGGATATTGGTTTAAAATTGAATTGTGATTCAGATTCTGGATTTCCCGTTCCTGGAGAACCTGTCATTTATTTTCTTCAGAGGTTATGTAAAGGTTTGTTAAAAGAATATGAAAATGGGTACAAGTATTTAAAATGCCAGCAAATACCTCCCCTAGTGACTCTGATTGAAGTTGGGACTTTAGATACCAGTAGTTGAAGGACACTTGAGTAAGTACTACTATTAAATATTTTGGTCCTCTATTTTGAACCATAAAATGGTAAAACTTTTTTTTTTTTTGAGAGTTGCAAAGTTTCATGCTGATTGTTAAAGCATAGATAGATAGATGCTGAAGGAAAAAAACCCATGAAACAGTTATTTTCATTGCAGGATTGTGCTGATATGCAATAAACAAGACTTGAGACTACATATTGAGTGGTGAAAGAAATATTCAATAAGCTGCTTCATTCCCTGAATGTGTTCCATCCTTTGCAATGAATGAGGCAAGAATCTTGTGAAGAAAAATAGCATGTCCTCATGTAACTAATCATGTTCATACAAGGGTCAGAATTAAGGTCAGACATAAACTTGCCTTTGCTTTTAGTAGCAATTTAATGCTTGACTTCAAAACTGTTTTTAAAATTGTTGCAAGAGATTTTTGTGCTTCAGATAATTCATTTTGAGTGCATGAAATTGTGCTGACATTTAATACTTGCTTTTATTTTACAGGTCCATCATTTATATCAGAGAGCCCTTCAGAAGTTACCTCTATGTGCAACACTGTGGAAAGATGTAATGTTTTCTCCTTATGATTCAGTTTGAGGTTTCATTTAAATTCTCTGCATATCCCATATCCATAGATGTGGTGATGCTCAGGCTCTGGCTAAATCTTATATCTGCTTCCCCATCTCTTTCAGCAACTCTTGTTTGAAGCGTCAGGAGGAGGTAAAACTGATAACCTGAGAAAACTAGTTTCCAAGTGCCAAGAGGTTGGAGTCAGCCTAGATGAGCTTTTAAATTTAAGCACTTACAGAACAGAAAACAAGAATCACTGAACGCTGGGTATGGTCAGCCATAAGTCCTATAAAATGCCAAAATCAGTTGAATGGTTCTTCAGGCTGATCCATGCCCTAAGATCTATGTAAGGCAGATGAGTATTGCTGAGCATATCAAGTCTCCAGTCTGCTTTCCTTGGACCTGGAAACAATTAACATGACCTTCCTCTGGAAACATGAACTCCCTGTCTGGCCTTGCTTCTGGGCCCTGCCAGATTCTCATAACGTCATCTACGTAAGTATAGTTAATCAAAATGACAGACTTTATTTTTTTATGTTTTCTTTTTATTTACTGTTTTCTTTGTTTTGCTGTTCCTGATTCACTTGACACTCTCGCTGATGCCTGAGAGATCTGTGTTTGGGATTAATTTACTGGGCTGTGTTTACAGTAAAAAGCAAATAGTCCATTTTGGGTTTTTCCTTTTTTAAACCTTTTTTGAGACTTTTTCATTACAGGATTTAAAACAAAAGCAGCCGCTCTTAAGGAAAGTGTAACTGCCGTGGCCACAAGTATGCTTCTTGCACTTGAAGGCTCTAAGAGGGTTGCTTACTGCCCTTTTCTGCATTGGACTCATGGCAGAGACTATTAAACTTGAAGATTAAAGAAACTTTTGCAAATGCCAGTGCATCAGAACCTAAGAGTGGTCAATTATGTGCAATTTTTTGTAAAGAAATTTTAATTTATAATAAAGTTTAACAGTTTAAAGAAAGATAATATTGATCTGTTTTATTTTGGTACTACCTTGCACTCTTACATGTGTTTTTACAGAGATATTTCAATACAAGATGACCTTTCAAAAAAAATCTCTTCTTCTGTTGTTTTGATCAAGAGATAAGCAAATGTGGTTAATCTGCCTATTGTGGATATAGAATAACTATGTCCCCTTGGGTTTTTCATCCCCTTGCCTCAGGTACACAGTTGTTTGTCCCGTAACAACTGCTCATATCAATAATACCACTTCAGTAATGGAAAATGCATTTTATGTTATCCTTTTTGCCCTTAATGAGATGAGGCCCACTTTCCAAAGTTGCTACATGTACATTGTAGAGAGACATCAAATACATGCCAAATCATATCAAAAGGTGGGTGTAGTACTGATGCCTTAATGACCTAGAAATAATACACTTTCAAGACTGTGTTAGTATAGGAGGGAATATAAAGGCTGGTCTTTATTGGAGGCGTCCAGGGGCAGATACGGAAAAATGCCCACCCTGCAAAGGCTGAATACAGTTTTGTAAGTTTAGCAAATTAGCATAACTCACAGGAAGACCCAATTAGAGACATAAGTGATGGAGTAATTCCCCCTTATTGGTTCTACCTCTGTAGCCCCCCTTTAGATAAGAACTAAACTTTGTTTATGAAAATGTGTCTCAAAGAGCTGGTTTCAACCTTGGCTCCCAGGAAGAACCACGATAGGATAGGGGCCTTGAACCCCCAGGGTTTGGAGCCTCTGGACTGTGTTCTGTCTTTCTGCCTATCAGTAGGGAAAAGGTACTGGAGCTAGCTACAAATACAGTAGTAGGCTACAGAACTACAAATCTACGTATAAAGAATACTATATAAAAGTGAAAAAGGCAAAAATGAGTTTCACAGTATACCCAAGGTCAAGATTGTGTTGATAATGAAAGATGGGGTGTTTTTCATTATCTCCCTTTTCTCCTGGATTTTACTATAAATGTTCTGTGAGATGAGTTTCTGTCCCTGAGGCTCCAGAATGCTCACACAGTTTCATTAAGATTGGAAAAGACCTGCAAGATCATCGAGTTCAACCTTTGCCCTAATACCAGCATGCCTACTAAGCTGTCTCACAAAGTGCCAAGTCCACTCATTTTTTTTAACACTTCCAGGGATGGTGACTCCACCACTTTCCTGGGGAGCCTGAATCTCTCCTTAAGCTGGTCAGACCACAACTAAGCCCTTTCCTCCCCACAGGTAATTTCAGTTCACATGCCATTAAATGTCACTCAGAATTACAGGGCAATGAGCTGCATCTTGGGGAATCTAGACTGTGTCCTTACATGACCTGCTGTTTCACCTGAGAGGGGGATGCATCCTACCATTGATTTTAGGGAGTGGTCAGGAAGAAGGTGTGAGCAGAAAAGGTTTGTTTTCCAGAACAGATCAAGAGTATCAGCTTATCCGTATCTCTAAGGTGACTTAATGTTTGCAAAGAGCCCAAGATCAAAATTTGGCTTAAAAGAGGATAGGAACGTTAACTGCTACTTTCCTTTTTTATTGCATGCAACTATCTGTTGTTATCCTACCAGAGTAGCAGATAATCAGGAGAATATGGCCTGTAACTGAAACTAAACCTTGTAAAGCTGTTAGCAATGAATTATCAAGATGTCTGTTTGTTCTGTTAGTGGGAGCATAAAATGCCACCATAAAGTCTGCAGTGCTGCACCTGGGGTACTGGCAGCAGTGATTGTATCATGGCTCAGTAAAATGTTGACAAAGACTAAATGGGAAGAAGCCTTTCAGTGCAATCAGGAGGGCCTGGTCTAGCAGAAAATAGCGCAAAAAAGATGGTGATGTTGTATAAGTTACTTGCTTCAAAGAGTTGGAGCTAGGAAAAACTCTTCAGAAAAGGGAATACCTTTAAAGTAATTTCTGACTGCTGCCACAGCATGTGATGGCCAGAGGTGATCTGTGAGGAACATTGGCTCTTTGAGATGATAATCCTCATTGATTTCTCTATCTCTTATTTTCATGACAACTATCTGGCTCTCATTTGTAACCCTTGGAGTTCAGTTTTCTGGTCAGTTTGAGAAAACTGTGGCTGAGGAAAGGTGGTTGGGGAATTTAGTTAAGTATGGGTCTTGAGGGCAGTGATGCTTTCTCTTTTATTGGCCAGGGTTAACACTGCATGAGTAGGAAGACAGAAGAACTGCTTCTACTAGCTTCCATGAGGAAGTTTTAGTTGTGATTTTATGTGATGTGGTAATAGCCCATATTTTTTCAGCATCTACTCTCTGTAATCACATCAGGTCTCACCTTCCCCTCCTGAGGCTTTCTGTGTCGTGGTTTAATGCCAGTCAGCAACAAAGTACCGCACAGCCACTTGGTAGTACTGCTTCCTTTCCCATTGGGGTGGGGAGAAAAATGAGTAAGAAGGTAAAACCCAAGCGTTGAGATAAGAACAGTTTAATAATAAATAGTTCTTAGTATTTTTCTTCCTTTCTCAAAGCATTCTGCTGCTTAGCGCCCCATATGATGATATCATCAATGTATTGCAGGTGTTTCAGAGCCTAGAAGGTGATCCCAGCTGTTTGGTTTCCTTACCTTCTAATTCCAGGCTGCTAGCCTAGCCCTGTTACCCAGCATCGGAGCAGTCAGCTGATCACATGCTCACCTGGGTGACAGCTGAAATCTTTTTCCACATCCCACAGCTCTCTCAGGGATAGGGATTGAGTGGTTCCCTCTTGTTCTGCCTCTTCCTCCTGTTCTCCTGATGGCCCTGCTTTGTTCTCCTTTACTAAAGGAGCTCTCTTGTGTCCATTTCTTCTGGTGAAGAGGGGTGAGTGACACCGGCAGGGGTTGGTGCTCTGGTTCTGCTGCAGGGCCTGGGGCCAGGCTTGGAGCAGCTGCAGTGCCTGGCACTTTGTCATCAAATCCAGAGAGATCCTTTTCCCTTGAGGATACTGAATGGTGTTCAACAGGGCTCAGTAGGCCCAGGACCCAGCAGGCTGCAGTCATTTGTGTCTCTCTGGAATTGCCAGGCTGATGGCTTCCTTTTTCCAAATATTTTCCTAGTTTTTCTGGATCCTGCACTTGTTCAGGGAGAAGTTCCAAAATGCTGGAGGTACCCACTATTCTAGGCACTCGCCCATACTATCCCACACACCCATCCACTCAGAGCTGTCCAATCTCAGGGCAGACCTCTGGGTGATTTTCCTTAATAGTTGTTCAGCAAGACCTGGGACACCGTCAGAAAACACAGCAATAAAACCGTGTTGGTTTAAACATCCCAAGGATATTTGAAATCTGCAAGAGCTGTAGTAATCAGCCTGGAGGAGAAGAAGACGAATGGAGGTATCTCCCATGGATTGGGTCTCTGAGGAGAAAAGGTAAAAGATACTGTTATTAATAGTTTCCAACAGATGGCTCACAAAGTACAAAGATGACAGCAGTGCTGAGTACAAATAACAGATTAGTTTCATAACCAGCAATTCTGTCATATCATAAGCCAGCATTAAAGTACAACATGATGCAACTCTGATAACAAGCACAACAGCTCTGAGAGCAAGTAAATCAACATTGTGATCAGTGACTATTAATAATGAATGTTTATAACAGGTTTGTTCTAACACATTCTAATAATATTTGTCATTATCTCAACCCTTCATAGTCCCATGTCTAGCACCAAAAAAAAGGTCTATTGTGGTTTAACACCAGGTAGACACTCAGTACCACACAACTGCTCGCTCACAACCCTTTCCTCCATGGTGTGAAGGGGAGGAGAATCAGAAAGAAGGTAAAACTCATGGGTTGGTGTAAGAACAGTTTAATAACTGAAGTAAAGTATAATATGTTAACAATAACAATGACATAGTTATAAGAAAAGGAAAACAAAAAGAGAAATAACCCACTCCCCCCAAAAGTCCCCACCCAAAGTCCCAAGTGATGTACAGTGCAGTTGCTCCTCACCCACTCTTTGATGCCCAGCCAGTCCCAGAGCAGGAGTCCCCATCCTGACCAATTAGTTTTATTGTTGAGCATGACACCATACAGTCTGGAATATCCATTTGCCCAGTTTGGGTCAGCTGTCCTGGCTGACCAGGAGAAGCTGAAAAGTCCTTGACTTTGTATAAGCATTACTTGGCAACAATGAAAACACCAGTGTGTCATCAACATTATTCTCACACCACATCCAAAGCACACCATACCAGCTACTAGGAAGAAAATTACCCAGCCAAAATCAGGACTTTGAAACATTCTGTGAACTTCCTTTCTCTTCTAGAAGAAATCTTAAGGCACCTTTCTCTGCCGGGATAGATTGGATAGATTTCAATTGGAAGATTAACACCATGAGCTGCATTGTTCAGACCTCTGCACAGTCAAGAAAAGTCAAACTTTGAAAACTCTTGTTGGGACAGCAGAAAAGAGTGGCAGTACACTCCTTACATCACCTTACACAGACCAAGAAGACTGAAGCATGCTTTCAAAAGGGCAGTGGCTCCAAACTGTGCAAGTGCCAGTGTGGTACCATCTTTTCTGTAAAGTGGTTGAAAGAGGATCAACTAAAAAACTCTCTACCCAGAGGACGAACTCCACAGTTAAAAAAATGATCACAAAAATGTTAAGATAGCTGAGGCAATTCCTAAAGACAGCTGTGCAATCTGTGCTGAGGGTTTAATGAGGGATGCAGGAGATGTTGTATAGCAAGACCAACTCCTGTGGCAGGTGCATACTACAGTGCTGTGTTGTCAAAAGACAAATGTAGGAGATTTGGATAAAGCCAAAGACTGAATTATGGGTAGCAATCTTGTTCAGACTGCAAAGAACTTGTTTTTAGAGTGTATCTGCTTGCTTCAGCGGAGAAATGCTGAGGAGGACTGGTATGTGGCACTTGTTCAACAGCTCTCAGTGGAGTAGTTTTGACTCTGTAAGTAGGAAGTCCTGCTTCCGTATGTTTTCTGGTTCTAAAGCCCCTGCATAATCTGATGGATTGTCTGGAGATTACTGTGGAGAGAGAAAGATACTCCACCATATATAATATAAGTGGATTTATAATTACATCATGGAAGATAGGAAAATGACCACCGGAATTCATCTGGGAGGCAAAAAGTAAATGCTTTTTCCTGAAATCAGCATATGAGAGGGTCAGTGTCTGTGAAGTGCAAGTGAACATAAAGCATGTGCTTTTATCACTTGTACAGCATAATCCTTCCAGAGTTCTATACTGAGTTGTTTTTGAAGGCCTTGTGCCAGTGCTTTATCAGATCAACTGGATCAAAGGTTAGGCTTGATTATAATTTTTGTGTGTCTTTCTGCCTTTTTTTCTGCCCAATTCTACTATGCAGTCCAGAGTGTTTAAGTAATGAAAAGCGTTTGTGGAAGTGGAGCAATGAAAACTGTTTCAGCCTGGCCTTCTCAACTAGCATATGGGGGAGGGCAGAACATGGAGGTTCAATATCAGGACCTGAGCACACTCTGTGTATTGAACACTAATTTTTGATGTGGTGGAAGTCCTAAATTGTCATATATAGCAATGGCTGTGTAGAGAATCATCCATAGAAACCTGGAGTTGAGAAGCCTTAATCCAGTCACAAAGCACCCACTGATGAGGCTGGCTAGTGGGCCTTATCCAACACTGGGTTTTGTGTTTCCTAGATTGCAGGCAACTGGGCAATGGAGTGGACTGGAAAGTCTCTAAGCAAAGTCAAGAAATACACCTAGTTGCCTTGGATATAATGCATCCAGTTCTGCTGGACACATTGATAGAATGCTAAGCCTACAGCCTGGGCTCTATCCCTCTGAACCATTCGATTTGTGCCAAAAACTCCAGAAACATTGGTTGTGTAACGGGATTGGGCAAGATACAAACTTAAGCTCAGGCTAATAGTTTAACCTGCTGTTAGCAGACTCCCTGACATGGCTTTGGCTCATACTGTCCCAGTTTTGTTTGGTGAATTAATGTGTAAATCAGACACTATTCCTGAGATGGTTTATGGACAAGACTATTCTATTTTGAGGGAAAGAGGGGTTGGAGTGAGTGTGTGTAGACCCGAATAGTGCTTTGAGGGCAGACAATATCCCTAGACAGTTCAATTCGCAGTACAGAAGTAGCTGCTGTAGAGGTGTGTGGCAGGTTGTGTGCTGGGACTCTGGAGTCAGAGGAGCTCACAGAACCCAGCGCAGTGACTGAAGCCTCCTGGCTTTTTGCTGGATGGAACTAGGATCCTGGAAATCCCAAGTGCCCAAGGATGGGATCCTGATGCCTCTTCCTGAAGGCAGCTGTTGGGCTGCCGGCACTGCCCAAGTTCTCTTTCAGATGAAGTTTTTCAGTGCAGCTCACATCTCTTTTCCTCTGAGCTAGCATGAAATGTCAACCTTCCCACAACTGTAGGGATTAACGAACAAGTACATAAGCACTTATACAGGGTGAAAGATGGGATGCTTTCCTAATAAAATGATTATTTTTCTGTAAGGCCTGTAGAAACTGTGGTGGTGGAGGTGGCAGTAAGATTCCAATTTGACTGAGCAGTGAAATGTGTGCAGCTTGAGGTACTTTCTATAATATTTCTGCTTTTGAGGAGTGTATAAATCTCTGTTCATACATCCTTGCTGTAATTTGCCCACCTGCATTCTTGCTGGACTGCAAGTATTTCGGTTGTGCACATGGGCTCTCAAAGTTGGCTGCAGTATTCACCACCTTCTTGGCTTCTCCACACACTTCCTAATGTCCCACCTGCCGTATGATTTTGGAGTCTTGAAGTGCAACACGTCAGTAGATTCAGGATATCCCTGCCTTGTCTTCAGCCTTCCAGATACTCTGGATTTAAAGCTTACCTTTTTAGGTAGTTGAAGAAAAAAGGAATATGTGCCTTTTATAGAATACTAAGTGCATAGATATGAATAACAATGAATCAATACACTTTGTTTCCTTGATTTCCTGACCATTCTTCTATGTGGACGTGGGAGTCCTCTGCATATGATTTCTTAGTCACTGTTTTCCCAGATCTGCTTGGTTGGGGTCCTTGGCTGTGCCTTTGACTTTCCTGACATAGTTTTTCTCATGCTGCTGGTGAGATCCTTTTCTCTTATAATGCTGGAGCCCTTTGATCAGTTTATCAGTTGATGTATTCTTTAATTGTTTCCCTTCTGCATTTAAAGGGTTTTGCTGTGACTTGCAACCATCTTGCTGACCAAGGATGCTTTGTTTCAGACGGAAAACTATTGAAACTGAGGGGCTCCCATTGCCAGCCTTTTGTCCATCTCCACTACCACCAAGGCAGGAGAGGCTGGGAGTTGCCTTCTGCCAGAATTCTTCAAATTTGCTTGGGGAGTTTTCTCAAAAACCTCGTTCTGAGCCTTTCAGAAAAGGGAGGACTTGCTGAAGCAGAAACTGAGAAGGAAAATAAGTGTTTCCCAGCAACAGTGAGACACAATTGGGCACATGGTGGCACTAAGTGCCTGGCAAAACAAGTCTGATTTTCTCCATCCAGCCCCGAGTGCCTGCGACTTCAGAGCTACATCCCTGATGGAAGAGGCAAAGGGCTGAGTATTGCAGGGCAAGACAAAGCAAGGAATCTAAGCTTCCAATAGGGTGTCTGGGAATACTCTCTTAGCAAGTGTCTTCCTCTGTCTGTCATCTGTCCTATGAATTCTGCTTCTGGTCATATTACACCCTCAAATCCCTTGGGGCAAGCTTTTCCTGGAGTGTTTTCTCATGTCTCCCTTGCAAATAAAGCCAGGGCATATTTCTGCTACCTTATAAAAAGATCTATGACATTTACTGAAAATCTTGCTCACATTTTAAAAATACGTTATTTTTAAAAGGTGATGGCTTACTTTTTAGTCTGGGTCCTTCTTCTGAATCTTTTAATGGCTGGTTAACATCACATTGGCAGCCTAAATGTCTGAGCCATAAAATGTGAAACTTTTAAATTTTTTCCTTATGACAGAGGTATTTGGGGTAGAAAATCTGAATGACAAGAAAGGAGAAATTTGCCAGGGAACTCTAAGGGGGAAATAGAGCTGAACAATCTTTTTCTAATTATCATAATAAGAGTGTCATTATCAGAAATACTTCTTACTCTGTTGGGGAAGAGAGCTATGTTAATAAGAAACAAAGATATTTGATCCTTCACAGATCAAAGCACTTCTATGATGTTGCTGTCATTACGAAAGGCTCTTGGTGTAAGAATGGTACTTACTGCACAATAGCTTGATTGTTTGTCACTTATTTAAAAAAAATAAAAATTGAATCTAATGTTTTATTTATGAGGTCCCAAATTTGATAGAAATGCTTCACTCTACCATAAAGCAACAATTTTTAGGACTATGCTGTAGTTGACTGCCTACAAACATGAGAAATTCCACTGTGCAAATACGAATATTTGGTATGGGAATAAACACTTGCTGACATCCAGTGAAGTGAGGAAGCTTCTGAATTCTACACTGCAAAGGTCTGTGGGCTTTTTTAACCCATTTTTTTCCTTTCTCTTTATGCTCACTTGTGGTCAGGATATAGCTCTGAGAGCTTCCAACTAGGCTTTTTCTTTTTGTGTTTTTGCAGTACTTAGAGCAGTCAGATACTGGAATGAGATCAAAGCTCCAAAGTGCTCTCCTAACACAGATAATAATAAAAGTAGAGAGAAATTGATACTGAGAACAGTTCACCTATGGCTCACAAAATGGATTTTTTACTGTTGTAAACTCCTCGGGGGTGAGGGGAGGGAATTGCTTAAAGACCTGGAAAGACCTACATACACTCATAGTCTTGTGTAAAGAATAGTGTCAAGAGAATGGGAAAAGGAGAGATAATGTTTTTCAAGGGAAAGCCAATCAAATTTTATAGGTAGAAAAGCAGTATTCAGAGATAAACTAAATTATAAATATTGATATTGTATTTTGACCTATATTTAATTTCTGTCCAAGCTAGTATTACCTTTTCCTGTTTAAGGGGAGTGAATAGAAGAAAAAAGCCATTTGAATTTGGAATAGTCTGTCAGCTCACCAAATGTAACACTTGATGAACCCAATAAAACACAATTATATATTGTTTTGTTTGCTTTTTACTGACCCTCGCATAGAAGTGGGGTTTTAATGATTTTTTTATGGAAATGCTTTGGTTTTGCCTGAGTATCTTTATTGTCTTTCTTTGACTGATGCTCCACAAATAGTGTCATACTGTGGATGCACACACATGTCCTTATTTAAGACTGGAGATTTTTCTTCCCCATTTCTGTAATACCAATAAAAAGGGTATTGTACAATCCTCCCCTGTGTCCAGCACATGGGACCATACGTCCATACGTGGTTTGCCTGTCTGTATTGTGATTTCTCTTTGCTGTTTTTTGAATGAGGAACTTGATGGCTATGAGATTTTTAAAGTGTTTTTGTTCCAGCATCTTCAAAGGTTGTGTTTTCTTGTATTTTTTCCCACAAAAACAAACTCAATCTCTATACAACATCTCTATGTTTGCTCTCAGAGATGGGCAAACTTATGTGAAATACTCTGGTACTTTTAAGCCTAGAGCAAGGAGGGCTCATGACTTTCAGCTGCAAAGTGTTTTTTTTCAGGAGGCCACCGAGGCTGCTTTCAATTCCAGAGGTGGCATTTCCTGAGGCTGATAATTTGGCACTACTCACTGCACAGACAAAAGCCTCCAACATGAGACCTTCGGCTGGAGGGCCACTTTCTCTGAAGAAAACTCCAAAAGAATATTTTTTCTGATATGTAGTCTCTATTTTTCTAAGGTAATTGCACAAGTTTTCTGGCCCATGGTGATCCTACAGAGTTTCCAGTCTGCCCTGACTTTACCTCCCTGCCAGGTGAAAGTGTATTTTCTCTGACAGAGCACATTGACTCCTTGTCTTTCTGATAATGAACACACGGCAAACCCTGCTGTCACTGTTCCTAGCTTCCATCCTGTGTGCTTTATTGCCTTATTTCAGCTCAGCAAGGATATCATTGTTCCTTGGAGACATATTCTTCAATGTCTTAGGACTTGGTGCCTTTAGCCCTCCAAGTCGTAGAGGACAGGATGGAGAAGCCCACCTGAGTGGCCAGGTTGAGCAGGACTGGGTAACCAGGGGAGTAGAAACTTTTCCAGAATATGTCCTGCTGTCCAAAGCCACCAAAAACCCAGGAAAAAACCCACAAACTCCAGCAAAACTCCCCTTACAAAAAAACCCACAGGAAATTCCAACAATTTGGAGGATTATCTGTATATCTGTATACTGGGACAAATATATATCAAATAAAGCAAAACTCCTCATACTTTGCATTCACGGCAAGGGTTTCAATCATGTCAGGAAACTATTTTCTCACTTTATGCATTAAAATGCTGTTACACCCCAATCCACTCCACAGGTTTAGGAGAACATTGTTTGATTCACTCTGGATGGTGCACAGGAGAAACAAAAAAATTCTCAGGAGGTTCAATAACAAGCTTTTGCTTGCAAACTTTAGAACATTAAGGTAGAATAAGGTACTTGTCATGTTTTAAAACAGCATCCAGACAAAGTAAGAAACTTCACAAACTTCAGCTTCACAAACCTAAATATAGCCACCTTTAATTTATCCAAACATAACAAGGCACTTACTAAGGCATTGACTAGGATTTTTTAGTCTGACTTACAATATATTTTGAGAAAAAGAAGTTAGGAGATGAGAGAGAGAGAAAGTAGAGAGGAAGAAAAAGGAGGGAGGAAAGTATACAGTCACCATCCTTGGATGCAGTGATGAGATTTGATTGTTGCAATTTAGATGTCTGTTGGTTGAAGTGATCTGGCAGTCTTGATCTGCCAGGGGTGGGGGAAACCCACAAAACACGAAGTCCAGTGGGTTAATATATGCTCAGGCTCAGTGGGAATGCCAAGGTACCTCCCCTGGGGGGGATGTTTTACGCTGTCTGATGGGTCACTGGAGCACTTCAGGGGTCACTGTGGGTCACTGTGGCACTTCAGGGCTCTTTGATGGCTCATGACACCTTCTAAGACATGACAGCTGCCTCTCATATCAGCACAGTTGAGCCAATTATGCCCTGTCATAAGGGATGAACCTTCAGACCTAGCTTCGAATGTCCCAATATCTCCCCCACAGGGGAGTTTTGCACCTGAGCCAGTTTTGTAATGTAGGACATTGGCATGATAAAAAGCACTATCCCATGTCCAAGGATCTCTTTTTACAGGCCTCTTCCCTTACCTGGCTCAAAACCCTGTTTTTAGCCTCCAGTGGTGGGTGTGCAGCCCCTCTGCACCCTTGCATGTCATTGTCAGCAAAGCACCCAATGCTTTTGCAAATGGCCAATTGTTTGAGTCATTCACCATCAGCATTTCAGTGTCTCACACTGAAGCACTTATTCCATATTCTAGAATCAATTCTCTGGCCACACAAACCTCTCTGGAATTCATTTTCATAGTCAACCAGAAAAGAGACCTAGAAGGACTTCCCAGAAGGCTGTGGCACTTCCTATGGGAGATTAAACACCTGTGTTTGAGTAGAACAATCTACCCTATTACTTCTTTCTTAGAAGGCTAGGAGAGCTCCTTCCTCCAGCAATAGGTTAATTCTTAAATGGGAAATGCTGATAATAACTGCAGTGACCTCTATAGATAGTCCTGAGAAGATGTTGTTATGCATGGAACCAAATTAATAACTGCAGACACCTGTCAAAACAGTGATTGCGTATAGAGAATGACACCAGATGCAAAAGGAGATGTTTGAAACTTCCTTCAGGAATTAGTTTTGGAGTCCTGAGACCTTCAAGGCTGGCTACAGAAGGCTCTGGTATGTGCATGCATAAAACCTAGTGGAAGTATTTACATTCACAGATGGACAGCTTTCCTCTTGTAAATGAAGCATATTTTTTACTTGACGAGTGGAAGTGTTGCCACCTGTGAAAAAATTAAGTAGGGATTTTGAGTGGATTCTTTGTCTGTGACTATGTTTTTTAGAAATCCTGGCTGTGGGCCAGCTCTCAAGAGGAATATTCTTAATATTTGTTTTTTCTTATGACTGAGATCAGATCTTTAGATAATTTTGACAATGCCACAACAAATTTTTTTATGGAGAGAACATACTCATGTTTCCTGTGTCTCCAGAGTCACTGGAGCACAAGTCTGTGATTCTCATTATATGAACAAGATGTTCTTAATGTTGATACTGCCTTTTCTTTCCAGTATACTTGCAAGGGTTAGGTATAACACATGGAATCTCTTCTGCTTTATTTATTAGATGGGTAAATTTTCATTTATCTTTAAAATTTCTAGTATCATGTAGGTGGGATTCTGTTCAAGCGAAGACATTAAAGAGTTCAATCAGTATTCTAGGCTTAGTTTCACATTATTTTTTACAATACCATTGTTGCAGAAGGCCAGAGTGATGCCTTGTTTGGCACCAAAATGAAAGAGAACATGAGGTACTTATTATGGCTGGTGGAGATGCTGGTCCCTCCCTTGCTGGTGGAAGCAGTATAGCTCTCCTGGAGTTTGAGAGCGGTCTTCTGCAGGACTTGAGCATCTACACAATTACTGTGCTTCATGGATCTGGAAATAATTTTCTGACACTGTTGCTGCTGCTGTTGTGATCCTACTTCTGTTTTTATATTGTTAGCTTTTCCATACCCATGTTCTTAGTCTTCTGTCTCTGCCTCCTAGTGTTCCAGTGTTTTCCTAAGGAAAACTTTACTTTTCCTACCTTTTTAATTATTTAAGCCCTTCTTAAGTGATTGATCAATAAAATTTTCAGCACCTTAACTTTCATATACAACCTAAACTGATGACAGAGAAATGTCTGATTTTGATATTATTGTTCCAGTGTTTCATAGAACTGTCAGAGGAAATATGCAGTACCCCTGTTAAGCCAAAATTTCTATTACAGATGATTTAGCTAGGACATCAGCTTTCTTGCTATCTAATGTGTATAGGCCACTGCTGTCTAGTATATGAAGCTCATGGAGACAGGAAGCAAATGTGGAGCAGCAGCAAGAGCAAGGACTGCACAAGTGGCTGGTCTCCATTTGAGATCAGTTATGACTACCAGATTAGTCTGGGGTGGTCTACCCCCTCTTTTGGGGGTGGGGACTGAAGCTGCGTGGCCACCTGATACAGCATTGCTTGTGAGATGTCATTGTCTGTGCTTCTCTGCTAGTGTCTGCTAAGGCGTGGCCTTTATCCCCATCCATTTTTTTACAGATGATCCCATCTTCATTATGGCTTTCATGGTGTCTCTGAGTAGCTCTTTTTTCTTGGTCATCTGAAACTTCTCTGAGGACTGAGTTCCCAAATAAAACCCAATAATGTATTTAGTGAACCAGAGTAGTGGCATGCTCTGTCTGCTCTCCCTAAATAGCCCATTGCACAAGCGTGCAATAAACTCACCTTCAGTTGTTGCAGCAGAACACTGCACGTCTGTCAGGGAGAAGTCCCCTGTGCACATGTGATAGCACATTGCCCAGAACACCGAAGCTGTGACCTCAGGCACTACTGCTCACTATCTGCGACATAAATAATAGAAGTCTTTCTTGCACGGACCAAGATGTATAACTTTGGTGCCTCTTTTTCCCTTCTGCATTGAGGCTTTCACCAGCCAGCACATTCTTCCTTTGTAGGTATTCTCTTTCCCTTCATTATTCAAGTTGTAGTATCTTTGTCCTAAAATAACATAATTTCATTCTTCCTTATGGTTCCTGGCTGTAATATTACTTACCCTGTGTGGTGCAAACATGCATGTGAAATCATCTTTACTTGCTTGTCTTCTCACCATTTCAAAGTCCTCAGCCATCACACTGCTTCCATCTTTTTGTATCCACTCTGAGCTCCCCACCCTTCACAAAACCCCATCATGCTTCTTAATATCCCATAAAACTCCACCCATTCGCATCCTGTCTCTTGAAGCCCTCTGTCTTACCTGAGTTATGCACTCCCTTATGCTCTTTGTCATGCTTCTGTTTTTTTCCTCCTAAAGACAATTAATTACTCTCTTATTCCAGTTTTCTGCTGGTCCTGTCCTATCTCAGTAAGACTATTCTAAAATTCACCTAACAAACTTCTTTTCTGAAGGCCCTTCTGGCTGAAATGACCTTTCCCAAACTAGCCTCCTCATCTACCCTGAGAACCTGCATGCTCCTTGCTAAAATCCATTTACATATAGGACAATTTTGCTTTTTTAAAAATCTTGGTAGTTTGTTACTTGCCATATGAATTCCTGACTAAACAATTGTTTTCTGAGAGTTTTTGCTTCATGGGTATTTTACCTCTTTCTTTCAAATGCTTCATAGGAATGATCTACAATCACCATCTCTGAAAAACCAAGTACATATAACTCTCCTGTGCTGCAGTCCCTCTTAAGAAGAATGCATCCACTGTTCACCTGTCCTTGTTGCCTAGAAAATGACATGGCTGTGCTTAGCTGATGCCTGCCTTTAATTCACCTGAGCTGGAAGTTCTGGTGCAGCCTGAGCAACCTGGCTCTTGCCAAGTCCTGTGTTTTAGGCCCCACCTTTTGTTTGTCCTTAGTACCTCCATCCATTCCATACCTGATGGTGCCACTGCCTCTCTGCCACATATCAGAAGAACTTTGCCAGCTGTTTGGTTATCCCCTCACCTGCTTCATCTGCCAGATTAGAGGTCGGAAAGAAAATAAGGAAGGATGTGGGAGAATTTGCTGTCTTATTAGAAGCAGCAGCCGGAATTGCCCGTCTCTTGTGCATGGTCTGAAGGTTGTGGGTAACTTGTGCCTGAGCTGATGCACGCCCTTGTCGCACAGCTGAAGGTGCTGGTCTCACCTGTGGCAATTGTCAGAGGTCATCAGCGAGCCACAACAGCGTGCACAGGGAGCAGGATCTGCTCATAAAGGTCTGCGAGTGAAGTTTTGGTAAAAGATTTAGTTTCTGTTAAAATAAAACACTACTATTCTTTTTTTTTTTTTCCTCCATGAGCAACTAATGAGAGCACACAACTATACTTTGTGAAGAATTTCAGACATTTAGGGAGGTTAGTGTAAGTATTACAATAACTTGGGAAGGATTAATTGAGAATGCACACCATTTTGTGAGGTGTTAGGTCATGATTAAATGCTCTTTACTGAGGAGTCACATTTTATTACAACTTGTATATGTTTGGAACACTGATAGAAAAGAAAGCATGTCACCTATTTACAATCACTACACATTTACATTGTATTATTTACAGATAATGAATTTAGTAACATATATGAGCAGAAAATATAGCAAATATCAATATGAAACTGTACAGGGCTTAATCTCATGTCCTTTACTGTAGTTGCATTTCACTGTAATAATAAATACAGTTCTATATTTACACATTTTACTTTAAAAATCTATTAAATGACTTTAACAATTTCAAGTTTAAAATATCTGATCAAAATATTTCAAACATGCTTATAAAAATAAGACACAAAGCCTTTAGGACCTTCTGCAAGCTAAAAAAGTTCTGATAAAAGAAGCCTTCTTTAACTAGTCTTTAGAATTATAACATTATTTTGCTTCTCAAATTTCTTTACAAACTTCTTAAATATAGCAAGCTGAAAGGAACTTCACTGACATTAAGCAGAGCAGCACAGATGGACCCCAGTTAAATTAAAGCTAAGTAAACATGGTAATAGGTATTGTGCAATGGTTGGCTGATCCTCTGTTTAATCCAAAGTGGTTTCAGGCATCGTTTCTGCAGCTGTGTGCTGCACTGCTTCAAAAGCCACAACAGATAAAGGATTAAGATAAGTACCCAGCTGACTTTATCATACATAATTTTGGAATTGGTTAATTTTTTTTTCCCTGAAGGATGAACATGTCAGCCAAAGTCAACTGATGCCATCTGTAACTGCAAAACTAAAAATATGCCAGTGTGAATGGACAAGAAAATCAAGGCATATGCATTGTTGGCAACAAATTCTTCATTGTGAAAATACATCCTTGGAGTCCCAGGAAGTTTTATGTTCAGGAACAGATGAACAACAGAGATCATCTGTAACTGATTACCTTAATTGCTGGGCCTAGCCTAACCTTCCTAATGTTAAAAAATTAGTCTCATTCACCTGGAGGTTGAACGGCCATTAACTGAGCAGTGAGTACTGGGCTATTAAATGTTACTCCTCAGGGACCTCTTTTTAACAACAACAAAAGCTAAATTTGTGCATTCTTCTGTCTTAAATGATCACCTTACTTAAGCAAAAGGTGCCAGCTCTGAGAAAAGGATACTGGAATATCCCCTGATGGCTTGGACAAGGTCAAAGAATTAAGTTCTAGATGGCTCTGCTGTCTGAGATATTTTAACGCTAGACTTGGCAAGGACATGAAGTCTTTTCTTTCTAACTGGGATGCTTCTCATGTGTAAACATACATGCCTTGATTCAGCAAAGTATTAACAGATTTAAAGTCAGAGAACTCTGTTAATCTAATCAAGCCTTTTCCTAAACTAAAGCCATCAGAAGCCCCTGAATTTCAACAGCTGCTCCAGTATCTTTTTTGGCAATATATCTAATACGAATTTAGAGATTTTTTTGTGACAAATAATTTCACTAGCTAATGACCATCTCTATCAGCAATTTGCACCTTTATTTCTATGTTGCCTATCCCTGGTGGCAATTTCCAGTTGACCTTACCAGACTCTCCTCCTCCCAGATGAGTAGTCCTCGGCCTTCAAACTTCTGTATCTCAGAAACAGCTACTTATAAACTGTGACCAAATCACTTATTTCTTAAGTAGCTTTAAATTTATGATATTCATATCCTTTTCAATTTCACAATGTTCTTTACAGCATGTGAATGCAATAAGTGTTTGAAATATCCCAGGATTGCTTGCATCAGTGCTAAGAACACAGATCACACAACCTCTTCACTCCTACTTGATATTGCCTTAGCTAAAGATGTTGGCAATACTCATCCAAAAGGACACAGTGACCTCTACATCTTCAACTGACTAGTGACTATGAACCAGCAGCTTCCTAGAATCACTGTTTCACGAGACTGAGATCATACAATGAGCAGGACTACAGTTTTTGTTCCTAGACAAATTACCTTAAATGAATGTTTCTGTGTGAGTGTTTTTGGTGTCCTTTAATAGTTCTCAGCATGCCAATTTTTTCATATTGATGACTTTCTGTGTAGTATTTTCCACATTCAAATTATATGAGTCATCTGCCAATTTTATCATCAGTAACTCTGGGAGTATTCTTCTGGCATGAAAGCAATTCAGGACCAAACCGTGCAGAACATCATCAGAAAAACACCCATGCGACAATGCCTTGCCATTTACATTTTAAATGCTTAATAGGACTTTGATTAAGTTCTTTCACATCATGTTAATTTTTTAGCTTTAGCTGGCAATTAAAAATGCTTTGTCAAGTTAGATCGACTTCCAAATACCCAACCCAATGCCAGTTAAACCATTTAATTAGCTTTATCAAATGTGGAACTCCATCAAAGAGTATTCTGCAGAAACCTTTACGACTAGACGAGGACTACCCTTCCATTTAGATATTCTGCAGAACAAAGGCCATACACAGATGCTTATAAAAACAACCATGGCGCTGAAATACTATTATTAAATCAAATTGCAATAAACAGGAAAAAAAATAACCCAACCCCTGAAAACAGCAGGTGATGCTTTGACAAAACGTTACAAATTTAATGTGCTATTTTTGCTCTTGACCAACTGATGCCCTTTCTGAGTAGTGCTACTTTAAAAAAGAGCAGCTGATACAACTGCACAAACCTCAGCAGCTTTCACTTCCTCTCTTCATCCCTGCATGATGAGCAGGCTGAGCAGGCTCAAATACTGGATTTTCAGCCTGCCACAGGTTTTGTCATTGTCTGTTTTCTGATGCATGTCACAATAACTTAGAGGCACCCTCTAAACTCATTTGCACACGTTCACACCTACTTTTGGGATTAAAAATTTTGTAAACAGAGATATTTTCTGTACTGCTACTGCAACTAGCGACAGGGAACAAATGCAACTGATGAAAGATTGCAGCCTCCTGTCATTGGATAAGATGGTGGCATTAGTGAACTGCTGGTGGGCATATCATATGATATGCTGGCACTTGTGAAGGTTACCAATGCTTGTGTTGAGTCACAAGATTGTTTTTCTATGTCTTCTGAATTCACAGAGATCAGGCTAGCATGTTTTGATCTCCTCCATATCAAAGTTTGCTTTCGCAGACTTCCCAAATCCTCCTTAAAGTGTGGATTGAAAAGCATATAAAGCAGTGGGTTTAGACATGCTGGCAGTGGGACAATCACTAGAAGTATTGACTTAAATACTTCAGGGCTGATAAAAGTGAGGTTTAGTAAGGAGGAAAAAGATAAGAAGGCCACAGGGCAATAAAGAATGCAATTAGTAAAAAGTAACAAGGCTATATGTCTGACCATAGAACAATCCCAAATGTTATCTAGTTCTCCCTTTTCTAAACTACAGTAGAGCTTTGTATAAGCAATAGTCATTACCAGAAAACAAAGGGAGTTCAGCAATACCAGTGCTACCATGTAGCCCATAGCAGTGGACTCTCCGAAAGGCAGTGGCAAACAAAGCGGAGAAACCCCATACTCACTTCCAGTGACAAGTGGTATCACTGCAATGATTAGTGCCAACATAAAACAAAAGGAAATGGCGATTTTTATGCTGGCGATGGAGGATTTTGTTTCAAACTTTGTAGCGTGCTTTACAGAGAATGCACGTTCGAGTGCAGCTAGGGTAAGGAGGAAAATGGAAGCCTCGGAAGCAAAAATGGAGAGAAAGCCTGTTATTTGACAGCCAATTCCACTTTCCCATTGTGCCCCGTACTGAGCAAAGCTACCAAAAGTGGATGCATCCACGCTAGCCAGTACTCCGCTGGCCAGACCCATCACAGCATTTACAATAGCTATTAAACCAATCAAAAGTTTTATGGAGGACATATACAATGAAGATCTGAAGATTGTAGCAGACACCAGTACATTGCAAATAAAGGTCAAACCCACTATGGTCCACACTCCAATTCTGATCAGCCAGCTGCCAAACAGATGGTCACATGGTTTGAAGGGACCTGAAAAGACAAAATAAAAAGGGTAAGGGAAACCCATGTAAACTAAAAAAAAAATAAAAATTCATGCTTTCTAATACATTAAAGTTCATGCTTCTTGCAGATTGTCAGCACAGCCAAGCAGTGAATTTCAGTCCAAAAGAGGAACCAGAAATTTGCTCTTCCCTCAAAGTAATCTGAGACTTTGATAACATGCTGCTAAATGTGTGATGCACGTTGCATTACTGGCGCACATGAGCCTTCATCACAAGTAGTCTATGGGTTTCTTTTTGTGCCTGGCAGTACTACTGCAATGTGAATGTCAACTCTTGTAATTTCAAGAAATGCTGTGATATTTGTCAGTGTGTGAAAAAAGCTGAAAATGTTACCTCTCACTAAATTAGAACAGGTTCCTAATGAGTCCTGGTGAAGTGTGATGTAATGGATATGGACAGATGCATTTTGGCTAACTTGTAACACATCATTACACAGTCCAAGAAAATTGTGTCTCTCTGCATTTGGAAGTGCTGCCTTTTCGATATCCTGTGGCTGAAGTCAGGTCATTATGACTGAAGGCTGCTATGTATTTTCATAGAATTGAGGTGCATATACTTTGCAGTTGAAGCTGAATGCTCTGCAGCCAGAGAAAAATTACGTATCTTGGTACGAGCTAGCAAAGCAAACCCTTTACACTGGTCTGTGCTTTTCCATGAAGACATAAACCCTGCAGCTGAAATGACCTCTCTATACTATGGCTGTTGCCATTAAGAAAGGATAAGGATTTATGGTGTCAGTGTGCAAGTTTTTCTCAGATACTATTTGAAAAATCCAAGCTAAACATTCTCTCAGGTCTGGTGATAACTTACCTTGAAGACAGCAATGTGTTAATGAACTCAGGACTTATATTTTGGCCATTGCAGAATATGTGACAGTCAAATGACTCTATTCTTTGGCTTTCTGCCTTTTCTATTTCTCTTTATACAACTTCAAAGAATTTAGTATTATTTGCTGGTGCAAACAAGAATCATGGCTTAAAACAAATGCTGATGTACAAGTTGTCACTTGGGCTTTTTTTGTTCATATTTCACAATGAAAGAATGGCTACTAAGAACATTTGCTGACTCAAGGAATCAAAACTTATGACTGTGGCTGGCTACATTCTATAAAGAAAATGACAGTGCTGGGTGTCCTTTGTGAGGGACTGCGTACATCAATGCAGAGTGTTTGGTATTTCCTAGACACAGAACTAAACTGTGTGTTGATCAAGTCGCTTACACGTAAAATAACTCTGTGAAGTTCAGAATAATTACTTTAGCTTCGCAAAAGACTGAGTGAGCAAAGATTCTGCTGTCTTTACAATCTGTATCTTGGTAGAACAGTTGTTCTCCCATTCTCTTGATATAGGTGTCAATTCTGGCGAAAAGGGGCCCAGAGTAGGGAACTACTTGGTGACTGGGTAAAACTCTTGCTACACTCCTAGAGGAATCTAGTAGCTGAATAGTTTTCTTGAATTCAATGCAAAATTGTATATTGCTGTGCAATTATTGTGTGTATTTGTATTAGACTCATCAAATTACTACACATCATGTTGCTGTCCTAGTATCCAATTCAGAGTTTGTTCTGCATGTCAAATCTCTGGTAACACTGTCCTTGAATTCCTATCTGTCTGTCAGCTTCATACCTGGAGAAGGTGAGCATTGCACTGAATGATGAGATTTCAAATCTTCTTCAAAGTCAAGAAAAAAGTCCTCAAAATCACGTTCATCTGTAGGGGAGAAAAGACCCAGAATTGTTACTGCAATTTTCAGGAAAAGCTTTTTAGCAAAATTTGCAAAAATGCCTGCGGTATTTAAGGCCTGGTCTTGTCCCTTTACCTGCCAAACTGTGAGCAGAAGCAGACATATGCCTACTTGTTTTTGAATTACTGTACTCAGGATTATTTTAAAAGTTGACATCTTTACTTCTCTGAAAATAATCACTTACAGGTACATTCCCTATTGCCTCATTTGTGGTGTCATGACTGCCTAGGAAGGAATTTAAAATATGAATTCTGCTGTTATGCCATGCCACTAAGAATCAATCAAATTTTCTGTGTTTCTTATGTCATTACTCTAGCACATATTTTTGGCTGTATTCTTGCAGAAGTCTGAGACTTACTGGTTTGCAGGAGCAGAGATAGCACAGAAAGCAACAGGATGGTATAAATATATGTGTGCACCAAATAACAGATCAAGTAACAGATCTAGTGCAGAAGGGGAAAGAAAATACAGTAGTAGTCTTGTGTCCTGGAGAACAAATGCACTCTCTGACAACCCTGGTTGTATGCACAGAGTGGGGGATGAGAGGCTGGAGAGCATCTCTACAGAAAGGGACCTGAGGGTCCTGGTCAGTGCCAAGCTGGATGTGAATCAGCAGTGCCCTGGCAGCCAGGAGAGCCAACCCTGTCCTGAGGGCATCAGGCACAGCATCGCCAGCCGGGCAAGGGAGGGGATTGTCCCGCTCTGCTCTGACCTGGGGTGGCCTCAGCTTGAGAACAGTGTGAAATTTTGGGTCTCACAGTATAGGAAAGATATAAAACTATTGCAGAGTGTCTGAAAGAGGGCAACAAAGATGGTGAAGGGTCTGGAGGGGGAGCCGTGTGAGGAGCCACAGAGGTCACTTGGTGTGCTCAGCCTGGAGGAGACTGAGGGGAGACCTCATCTCATTCAGGTCTTCAACATCCCCATGAGGGGAAGCAGAGGGGCAGGTACCAAACTCTTCCTCTTGTGACCAGTGACAGGACTCAAGGAAATGGCATGAAACTGAGTCAGGAGAGATTTAGGTTGGATATCAGAAAAAGTTTTTCAACCAGAGGGTGATTGGGCAGTGGAACAGGCTCCCCAGGGCAGTGGTCACAGCACCAGCCTGACAAGAGTTCAAGAAGCATTTGAACAATGCTCTCAGGCACAAGGTGTAATTCTTGGGGATGATCCTGTGCAGGGCCAGGAGCTGGACTCGATGATCCTTGTGGGTGCCTTCCACACACAAACACAGCACATTTTATGATTCTATGATTCTATGACAAAATATGCCAAAGTAGCCACACACTTTGTTTGGAGATGACTCATCGTGAAGTGAGTGGGTAAGCCAAGGATGTGTTCCATTCTGAGGCTGGCAAGAAACTACATCTTTGCTGGCCTGCCCTTGTATAGAGCTACATATCAGCTGAACTATCCTGTCTCTCATAAACGGCAGATTTAATTTCCCACATTACTATAGCTATTATTTGGATGAAAAGATGAGTGAGTGTGTGAGACTTTTGAATGGCAGACCTAAAATGATGAGTTTGCTAAGTATAGGAATGCTTATATAACATATTATTGGGCAAGACAGAGAAAGAGTCCTCTGTGACTGTAAAAAGTATTGGATTTATTTAACATCACAGGTTGCTCACAGCCTTCAGGTAGATTTAAAAGCCTAAGATGATGGTTACCTTGAATTTGTAACAGTCCATCATCCTTTCTGTGAAAGTCATCAATGCTGCTATTCTCATCTTTGTTCCATTGGCTGGAGATTCTGTAGTGGTTCTCACAAGCTCCAAAGGCACAGCACTGATAAGCATAAGGCATTTCCATGACCCTGCAGAAGAATAAGGAAGCATGCCATGATACTGGTTCAGCATCAGTTAGTGAATTGTACTGCTCCTCTGCTGTCAGCACAAAGGAAATGGTTTAAATGTTCATAACTGAACGTAAAAATACCTCTGGGTAAAAATCAGTCATGATAATACAAAATGAGGACTCACAAATAAAATTCCTCGTAAGAAATGCACATGGTTTCTAGGCTGATTTTAGAAAAGGCACAATGAAGTTTTCCTATGTGTCTTCATAGGAGACATGAAAACGGGAAGTCTGTGTCTTGCTGTTGAGTGAACCTTACTCTGAGCTGTGTTTCTACTTTTAACATTTTCAATGACTTTACTGTGTAAATCAAGAGCTCCTCCAACAGTTACTTTCTCAATGTTTTCTTTTTAAAAAAAAACCACATCTGAAGATCACAACCTGCCTATCAGGCAAAACCAAAACACTTCCCAAATGGAATTTCTCCACTTTTGGAAATCAAGCTTTATATCTACCTCTTTCCACATTCAACTCTTTTCACAGTAAGACGGCAAAAAGGAGGTTGTTTCTTGTGCAGAAGATCAAGAAAGCGCTGTTCTAAACCAAAAGGTGAGTGAATCGGGCACCATGTGTGAAAATGGATGTCACTGAGAGAAAGGTTTTACTTTATTAATTGTCTTTAATATGAGAACAATCATTGGAGGACACCGGATAGTTGTTAATTCTTTTAAGATCACCGTTATTCCTAACACATAGCAATATATGTCAGTGAGTTCCCATGATTATGAAGGCTTTTGCTGTCAGAAAATTGCACATTCCTGATAGGCTGTGAATTTAATTCCTTTGGGGATGTGCAAATTCTGGGGGAGCATAGAAGAACTACTATCAGAGTTCTATAGACTACTTCTGTTCCATAAATATATTTTATGCTTTGGAAGCAGAGCTATTTAATTTACACAGATCACCAATAGCACACAGTAAAACCTAACAACTCACCTTAATTTCAAAAGCCCAATAAACCAAAAAGTTCAAAGATAAAGAGGTGATTAGAAGTTATTCTGAATTAACTTAAAAGGAATAAAGTAGAACTAGATCCTCCTATCAGATTACTTTCAACAGGTTAATCTTGTAAATTAACATAATGAGTGTAATAAACAACCTCTAACCCCCTGGGAAATCTGCAGAGAAATCAGGCTGAATCTGGCCCAGTGCCAACAGGACTTAAACTTGTGCACTAGCCAAAAGCTTGGTACAAAGAGGAACAAACAGAATCTTAAGCTCTAAAGTGATTTTTAAATTAGTGCATTTGGGGGCATTTAGATTCTATACCATTACATGTCTGTTGGAAATTAACCACAGTAATATGTACCCTTGTACCCAATACAAAATTTTTAGGGTACTCAATAAAAATTCAAGATGACCAAGATCTAAATGTCATGCACCCTCAGGCCAGCAGATTTAAATATTTAATTTCTAACTAATTCCTGTGCCTGCCATCTTTTAACATAAGGAGATTATCTTGATTAAACATTTTTGAATGCATTTCCCTGAAGACCTTCTTAAATAACCTATTATTAAACCCTTAAACCCATCGATTACTAGACTAACCCATAGCTAATCATCTGGGATAAAAAAAATCTCAGTCCCCAAATAGAAATTCCCTTTGTTGGGACAAAAAAAAAAAAAAAAAAAAAAAAAAACCAAAGAAACACCGACAATTCTGCGAGGTGATCCCTGCAGCTTGTGGCCTCAGACGTTTGGAAGGACATTGATATAGCTGGCGGAATAAACAATTAGTGGATATTTTAGGCACAAGAGACTAATGGAAATGTATTTTATTCTCTGGTTATAACAGCTTTATGTACTTAATAATGACAGACCTCCAGATGCTTTTGTGCTTTCTACAAGCCTGCTGGCCTGTCATGCACCGGAAATGTGGATTGCCCACATGGTAGTGGTCCACTACTTCGGTGATGTAGTCAAAAATATGCATGGCTTTTAAATGATCTTTAAAGAGCAATACTCCCATTTCTAATCCTCTCTGTAGGTATTTCTAGCATCCAGTCTTAAATCTGAACAGTTTTTGTCTGGTTTTACCCCCAGCCTGTGTTATTAGGATATACACCTAATCCTTAAATTAGCAAATGCTGCTTAATCTGTGTGTAAAGCCCAATTGCACCCAATGGCTGCAACCCAGAAGACAGAGGACAAAACACACTTTGCAAAGCAGGGAAATGAATCATCTCATCTTGGTGACAGTGGAGTTTTTTCTTGCAAAAGCTACACTTAACAAAAAAGAACCCCAAAAAATCCACCCTGCCCCAAAACCACCCCAAAAAACAGGAAAAAAACCATCAAAAAACCACCAAAACCCCAAAACCAAAAAACAGCCCCCCAACAAATAAACAAAACCAACCAACCAACCAACCAAAAAAACCAAAACCAAACCAAACCAAAACACCCCCCCCCCCAAAAAAACCTGCCAAAAAAAAAAAAAACAAAAAAAGCATTTGGNNNCCCCCCCCCCCCAAAAAACCAACCAAAAAAACTCCCCCAACCAAACAAGAAGGAACTCTCTGGCACACAGTGCTGGAGGCAGTCCTTTTTATGGCTGGTGCTTATTTGATGTGGGTGATTAGATTTGGACTTTGTCAAATTAAACTCTTTTAGAAACACTGGCTAACTTTATTTTTATATACTCCTTATCTTACTAATGATATCTGTATCGTTGATAATTTTTTTCCTCTAGCAAGGAATGCCTCTTTTTTTCTGTTTTTAGATTAAGCAGCAGAGAACACAAGGTCGTTTTCTGCCTCACAAAGGTGTGGAGTTAATGGTGAACAGGAAGGCACAGTTATGACGAATGGTGCAAAGCACTGAGTTCTTTACAGCGCTGAATCAAAGCATCAGATAAAGAAGGAAGGAGTGGCTGGCAGCCTGACTTTGCTTCCTCAAGGCTTGTGGTAATAGGCTGGGCTCAGCTCTGCAGAGCGTACTGGTGCTATTGCTGATGATGGGCACCAAGATGCTCAGCTCTTTGACGTGTCTATATTGATGAATTTAGATGAGTAGGAAGTTTTTATACAGGAATTTGTCTTTAATGTTGTAACCATTGGATAGTTACAACAACTGCAAAGGGTGGAATTGAATTTTGTTTTAGATCTCTGTTCAAGTTTGGTGCTTTGTGCATTATCTGTGCAGCGATCCTGTGTGAAATTCTGACCTCATTTTGATTTATGCTAAAAGTCACACAGACTGTAGGTCAGGATTTTACCCTGACTGGATGTAATTTGTTCTTACAGATGTTAACTAACTTGAGAATATTAATCATACTTTGAATACATTTTTTAAAGAATTAAGTTAGTTTGACACATCCTTGTTAACAATTTGCTCAGATAAAATACACTGTATTTCCATTTGAGCCATGTACACAATTTTGCTGATGTGAAATTCATATAAAGTATAATTTTGAGGAAAGAATTAAAATAATCTTAGTTATACATAATTCAGTTGAATAACGGATTATTCTAGGACTATTGCAGCACCTCTTATGCCTCTAGGTCATGGTATATACATCAATACATTTGCCAGGTTGGAGAAATCAATTTTCTTGTGTTTACATTCTTTTAAAGAAACTTAAATTATTTTAGAATTGTCACCTGCCTTAGCATTTAGGCAAAGCCAGTGAGAGAAAAAAAAGTATGATCTAAGCTCAGTTTCAGACAATCATGATTTTTATGGTAGTTGCTCCTTGGCCTCTGAGACCTATCTCAAGATCTCTAATGTAAAAGAGGTTTAAGGTATCTAGTACTTTGAATGTTAATGTTATAGTTTCATGCACTTGATGAAGACACTGCCTAATCTCCTCTGTGACAAACTACAGTTTTTGGGTTTATTAAGACTTTTAAGGAATTGTTTCCTTAAAACCATGGAACCATTAAAAAATGCAACCATTTTTTGCAGATTTTATCTGAGTTTGTATTAAGAGGCTCTCACAGAAGTGTTCTAGGGTGGATCCCTCCAGTGCTGTACACAGAGCCCTAATCAGCTCCACACTTCTATTCATCATTCCCTTATTGATAACTCCAAACATTCCCATCTTTTGGTTATTGGTAACATCTCGAGCTGTCTGCCTGCTAAGACCCTTGGGCATTTTCCAGTACAAAAAGCAAATGTAGTGAAGACATAAGGATGGACTCTCCATCTTTGGAGACACTCAAAAGCTGTCCGGACATGGTCCTGGGCAACTGACTCCAGGAGCCCCTGCCTGAGCAGGTGGTTGGACAAGACAGCCTCAAAGGTCCCTTGCAACCTCAGCCACTCTGTGATTCTGTAACTATGTGCACATTTTTTTGTTGTTTCATATTTTCTGATACCAAATTTTTACAGTAAAACATGGTAAAAGATATGTTGCACTTGGGCATCTTCTAATTAAAATATAAGAACGAAAGGAGAGTTTGGGGACTCCCAAATACCCTGAAGTCAGAGACAGACCCCTCTTTGCTGAAATTATTTCAGTTGGTTATAGCATGGTGCTAATAATGCCAAGGTCATGGGTTCAATCCCCGTAGGGGCCATTGTCATCCAGTGACTGGCAGAGCTGCAAATGATCTTTAGAGGAGACTTCCTTCCTATATGACAGAGGACTCAGCAGAAATTATTAATATTAAAGTGTTTTAGTAATACTGGCAAAGTACTATCTGAATCTTAATCAAAGGATTACAGAAAAATCACGTTCAAACAAAAGAAGTCAAATCTTTTGGTCTTTCAGGAGTATATTCTTCCCCTGTATTTGCTGTGTTCTCATTACATATAATAGGAGTTCTGTAAGCACAATCCAGCAGAAGAAGGACATATCACTAAGCTGCCAGCGATACTGTTTTAACAGCTTTTGAAACATATCACCAGGAAGCAGATGTGGCTCGTACTAAGCAAGTACTGGGGTTAATATTTCAAAACCCTTCATAGTTTCTTCAGTTAAAAGTGAGCATAATAAAAGAAGTCTATCATTTTTATCATATTTGCCTTAGTTTTAATGGCTCAGATCAAAGACTGACAATATGAAGTAACATGCGTTACACTCTGACACACCTTCCATTGCACATGAACACAAATGTGGCTTATTAGTTTTAATGATATACTCACTTGAGTTCTGGAAAATTTTCAGATGTTATCAAACTTTGTAGGGCATGATTTCCTGTTAATTTTAAATGAGTTAAACCGTGTAGCCCCGTCACAGGAAAAGAGGACAAAAGGTTGGATGACACATCCCTGCGTAACAGCAAATAAAAATCAGCTTATGGTTTTCATTTTTTTTTCAGCACTAGAAGTGTCACATTGAAAAAACAGGTTAAAGTTTTCTAACTCAATAAAAAATGACTGTATTAAACAGAGGTCCCAGTGAACAGAGCAAAGCTGCAGCACTGCTCAGGAGTACTCACCTATGTGTCTAGCAGAAAGCTAATAGTAACACCTAGCAGTTAGTTGGATCTCTGCTCCCAAATTTTGACTCCAAACATTCATAGTGCCAGTTTTGAGACTGGCAAAGGAATTTAAAATCTTCTCACTAGACTGTTTGAATTCAAAGGAGGCAGAAGCAGCTTTCCACAGTTTAAAAGATTCAGTGGGATGCTACAGGGTGTGGCTCTCCTGAAACTTCCCAAGGAGCAGGTCAGGTGCATGGGGAAGATGTGCATTTCAGGACAGGACCGGTCTGGGCTGGAGCAGAGGGAGATGACATTTCCAAGCTGAGGTTTGTCTGAGTGGCTGATGGGAGACAGAACCATGCAGATGAACACAGATACGTAATTTGGGGGAAGTAAAACAGGTGAATGAAAAGGTGATAAATGATCAAGGAGATATGTCAAAGTAATGAAAGAGGGGAGCCCAGAGCTACCGATTCCTGTTTTTCTCTCTCTTTCCCTCTCTCTCTCTCTTCTTTCTCTCTCCCATTTATTCCATGTGTCTTTTCAGTCCTCCTCACAATTATCTACACTGCACTACTTTAGATGGTCAGCAGTCAAGGGGGAAGAAGTGGAGTCTGATGCAGCTGAAATGCTTTTATGTCCAAGGCTGAAGAGCAAAGTCTGGCCTATGCACTGAAATCTAAGGCTTAGGCATAAAATAGGGTTTGTTGATGGACTGGACTCCTACCGATGTGGCTTAGTGCGTGTCTTCGTGCACACAGCACCATTAAATACCAAAGGTGAAATTCAGGTCTGACTGCAATGGTAAGAATGACCCCTGACTTGAGTCAGACCAAGGTTAGAGACTAGCATTTCAGGAAACACTAGTACACTGTGCTACTGTCTGTGTGTTAAAGAGCTTTTCCTTTAACCCCCTCTGACTGTTACATTATTGTCCAAAGCTACAATTTACTGCTCACCTCACAAAGTAGGTAAGTTCTGAGGAGCACCCCAAAAGTGATATTACAGACAAAATTGTCTGTGTGGACATTTGTCAGTGCACCATTCAGAGGGCTTTGCACATCAACAGAAATTAATACCTCTCCAGATTTAGGCTTCTAAGCAGCTATTGAATTGCCTGTGAGCAAATGCCCATCATTTGTGACAACCATGCAGAGAGGTGACTCTAGAGGAATTTTTTTTCACATCTTCCCCATACAGCCAATGCCTCAGGGATTCATGAAGTAGGAAAAAAATTAGTAAGCGCTGAAAAGTGCTTGTGAACAAGACCTGCAAAACGGGCTGCTGATGTTTTGACCACTAACTGCTCTGGCTGAACTTACTAAAGAAGAAAAACTGTTTGATCAAATGAGGAACAATGAAATGAAGATGCATTCTGGGAAAAGTTTCTTATTTAATTTTGAATCCAATTCCTGAGTCCTGAAACACAACTAACAGGAAATATTCCCCATTGCTACAACAGACTAAACTGCTAACAAATTAAACGAAAAGAGTCAGATGCACTGATAATCTTCATGGACCCCAAATCATGCTGATTACACAGCATAGTATGCAGCTTTGCTGTAATACCTACATGAATGGAGAAAGTATGAGAAAGCAGACATTTAGATATGGATTCAACAGACCAGATGATTAGAACAGAGAAACCCCCCATTTCTGCTGGGGCACAGAGTTTTTAAATGCTTGTATGCTCTTGCAAGAAAAATGCAAAAATTTGAATGTATAAGACATACAAATACTTACAGTTTGATCAGAGATGGTAAAGAGGAGAAGGCATTTGGGTGAATAATTTTAATTTTGTTCCAAGCTAAATCCCTATAAGAAAAGTGAGTAGAAAATTACATACCCACTGAGTGAATATGGAAGTTTTCAAATACTTGATTAGGAGGCCTAAATATAAAAAAGGTATTAATTACATGCCAATATTTTCAATAATCTCCTGCATATCTCCTAGTACAAAGTATTTTTTTCATTTTTAAATTCTTAGTCAGTTGTGGTGTTATTAAACTGACAATGTAAAACATCTTAATGCCTGCCCCAGTCCGAGGCTTTTCAGTCTGCTTCACAGCTTCCTGAGGCAGCAGAAAGAAGGGTGGGTTATACGCACTAAGTCTTCTAAATGTTCTCACATGACTGAGAACAGCAAACCCATGGTCAATAGGCTTAGCTTTCTAATCTCAATTTTCACCATCCCTGAAAAGTCAAAAAGACTGAAAGCAACTCTTAAAAAAATGTATGGGTTCAATTCTGTAAAAACTACAACCATGAGTAATTCTTGACAAAAGGACTCCCCTAGCCCATGCATCTGTGTGAAAACTGGAAACCTGCACATGACTGGACTCCATGTCTTAAGATGCTGTTCTCTGTAAAGAGATTTCCCACTCCCCAGAGCTGATTATAATGTGAGCCTGTCAAGAGGTACCAGCTCTGGCTCAGTAACTCACTCAACCTCCATCAGAAACATTTAGAAGTACCAGTTTTTATGGCTATGAGCTTAGATACTTTAATTCATTGCTGCAGATGCTAAACTTCACAATGTTTGTTCTCCTTTCACAGTTATGACGTCAGGGTGAAAGATCATAGTGAGGAAAAACTGAAATAAGGATCTTTCGCAGTACATATTGAGTAGACATTATAAACCCCATATTTTTGAGAACATATGTGAACGTGTGTCAGGGGGTACTCACAGAGACCGAAGAGCAGCCAGCTGCCGAAATGTGTCTGCTTTGATTTCAGCGATTTCATTGTGATGCAAGTCACTGAAAGAGCAATAGGAATCTCCTCAGTTTAAAGACACTTGGAGAGCACTTTGGGGTGTTTTAGATTGTGTTTGTGATTCACTTCAATAAAGTGTATCTGGGGTATGTCAAATCGGCCAGCAATAACCAAGTTAATTATACCCAAACACACACAGGTTCTTCTTTCGAAACTTTTTACGGTGGTTTGACACTTACATTTTTTGGAGTTTTTTACATGCAGTAAAGCAGGGTAAGTCTTCCAGCAGGTTATAAGACAGATCCCTGAATTAGACAAGAAACAAATAGATTAACATCAAAGTAAGGTTAAAAGAATAATAGCTTTCATTCTGTACCTTCATGCTCAATTAAAAATAATTTGGTTTTATCCACAGTCACAGAAGAACAGAAGTGTACAAACTCACTTATTTCTCATCTGTCACATTTTGATTTCTAAATGAAGATGAGAGAGGAGGGGAAAAGGCAAGATATATTAACTCCATATCCACATTTGCAAATTCCTTGCATTGTCTGAAGATTTCCTGCCTGAAGTGTAGACTTCTGCTGAGTGTTTTACAATAATGATATTGGCCATCTGCTCATAGGGAATACTGGATTTACACCACAGACTTCATATTTATCATGTTTAAATTCTGATAAATATTTAAACCATTCAAAATAATCTACTAAGCATATATACTCATATTTTTTTAAAGAAGATCCTGTATTTTTCTGATAAGAATTACAATCAGCTTACCATTCTACATTTTTAATTAAGCAGTATTGCCTCTGATCCTTAGACTGCTATGCTTTGTAACTGAGGGAAATGGTAAAAAAAAACATTGGAACTAACTTTGAAATCAATCACTATATGGGGGAAAAAAAACCTTAAAAAGACTTGAGCCAAAACTCAACAAATTACAGAATAAGTGAAACATCTGGACTGATTTATAGTATAATATAACTAATCAAAACCAAGCCCAGGCAATTTGCAGAAACTGAAAGGGAAAAAAAAAAAAGGAACCAAACACCAGTCCCCACACCACCCAAGAGTCTCATCATATACATATACATATACATATACATATACATATACATATACATATACATATAATGTGTGTGTGTTGCTCAGGGAAAACTAAATGGGAAATTTGCTTGTGAAAAGAAGTAAGGAAAAAAGCTTATGCCTACAATTAGAAAAAATGTCCTTTTTCACAGTTATCCAGTATTATCACATGAAAGAGTAACCACTTTTCACTTCTGTGAAATTCTTCTCACTTCTCACATTTTCTAAAACTGGTTCATTTCCACATCTTTGGTAAAACAGTATTTTCACTGTTATTGTTCCAGCAGGGGCACTTGGACTATTTTATATTTGATTTGTGGAAGTAGTACAAGTAATGACTGTGTGTGTCTTTAAGGTATTCTACTCTGATTTTACTCTGTACAAAAGCAAACATCAATATGTTCGGGGGTTTCTTTGTGGACAAAGAAAGGTACACTGTAGTCCAAATCAGACATTACAGAGGAAGGTTCAAGCAAGCTAGAAGCTTCTAGGCCAAGGTAAAGGATGTTTTGAAGGTCTGGCAGACAGTGGCCGTTCAGTCATCCACAGGCTTATAATTTAGGTCTTAAAAATAAGTTACCAGCTTGATTTTTTACATACTGGCACTCCCCCCCCACATGTGGAAAAAAACCCAAACTGAACTTGAGACCCTTCTCCCCTCAGCTTCTGTCAGAGGGCCAGGGAATATTTTACTTGTTTATTTTTAGGGTCTTTTTCCCCACTTTTTTAATACATGAGCCTCTTGGCAGCAGCAGAGGGCAAATGGTTTTGTTTCCTATGTTGGAGTGGATCCCCAGCTGTGCTGGGGACAGCCTTTCGAGGGCTGCTGGGACTGTGTTCTCACACACACCTTCACTGCAGGTGTGCACACACCCAGGAAGCCTCTGTGTACATTAACCCACATTTGGAAGCACTGGTGGCCAGGTAGGATGCACGAACTGCCTTTCAAAGCAGTGTTTGCCCTTGGAGTGTTTGTATCTGGGCCAGGGAGCCCCTGCAAGGTCGCAGTCTCCAAAGAACTTGTGGGTTCAGTGCAGCATTATCCTCCATGGCACAGCCAAAACTGATGTGAAAACTGAAATGGGCACTTGGCAGGCTCCTTCCAGCCTGGCAGCAATGGGGAAGGAGCAGTTCTTGAGTACTTGAAATTGTGGATAAATCAGTTCCCTCCTCTTTTACCTATCAGCTCTAATAATATAGGGTAATACTCAAAAATAAAAAAAGCCCATGAATTTCCAATGGACAGTTCTACACTACTATGAACACTGTAAGTTATTAATTGCTGTATTATTTGTTTGTCCCATGTTTTGAGATTATTTACTGTTTTTGAATGGTACAGAACACATTTAAACTTAATTCTGTGTGCAGACTTTCTTCTGTCTTTTATCATTCTGGAAATGATTATATTGAGTCCATTAACTAAAACTTAGTTTTTTCTGGAAATGTTCTTGACGTTCACTCTGGTATTCAAATAATGCATTATAATTAGTGCTATTTCAATGTTGGCCAGAGAATTAATACCAAATACATTCCTAGTGATGTAATACATAGAGGAAAGTGCTCTTGGCTCATTCTCAAAGAAGTGGACACAACGATTACTTTCATTAGTGATTAAGCAAACTCCAAGGAAATTTCCAAGCTAAAATAATATTGTATATTTAGTATATCAAATATGCCCAACTATGTCAAGGAAAAGTCTATTAAAATGTCAGTCAGAGACTTATGTCTGGTTGGGAAAGAAACTGAAAAAGGAGAAAAACAAGGACTTAAAACTGCAGTCCTTAGTTATATTTTCTATTCACTTCAATGAATTATTTGCCTTAGTGAGAAACAAATCCCAAACTCCTGTAGAATAGACAGAATGAATGAAAATAAGGTAGTTTTGTGTTTTTTTAACCAAAATCAAGAACCATTTTATCCTTTCCTAAAAATATGCTGAGTAATTATCTTTGTCAGCAATGTATGGGAAATCCCGATTGGTAAGTGGGTTGTAAAGTTTTTAAATAACACAGGGGCCAGCTCCCTGAGCTGAATTCCTAAGAAGTAACGTGATACACAGAAATAGCAGTAATTGGGTAATTTTGAAATCATAATAGTTTCATTTGTCTATTAATCTCTTGCATTAATGTCATTGTAATAATCTTACTGAAACATACAGCACTTGGAGATTAGGTAACTGGTCACAAGCTGATTTGGGGAGAGAGGTGATCTGTGCTCCTGTGAGTGTCCTGTTGAAAAAATTTATGAAAAAAAAATACTTTTTAAAGATTAAAAACCAAAATATTTTTAGGACATTCTTTAGAATAAGTCAGTATACAAGAAAATCAAACAGAGCAAAAATAATTCTCTGGCACTTACAAACTCTCCAGACTTGTAGTCCCAGTCAGATCAGGAAACTCTGTTAACTGTGAAGCACCATTTAAAGTACTAGAATTTAAAAAAATAATTTCAATAAAATCATGCTGATGCAAGTGTGCGGCAATTCTAGTATTGCAATATAAAAATACAACTAAAATAAAAAGTAAACACGTACAGAGTTCTTAGTTCTGGTAAGTGTTGAAAAGCAGATTTTCCAACAAGCTGGATAGGGTTATCATAAAAATGTCTGAAAAAAGATAATAAAAAGACATTTAATGAAAAATATTTTAAAATATTTAAA